>CAUYMX010081409.1:0-12289 GCA_963573855.1 Lepilemur septentrionalis
AGAATAACTTGGGAATGTCTTTCTTTTATCAATTTATGTTTCTTGGCTAGAACTTCTCTGCTAATGAGAATGTGTTCAGATTTCAACTATTTCTTTTCTGAGCAGAGAAAGAAAGAAAGAAAGAAAAGAAAAGAGAGAAAGAAAGAGAGAAAGAGAGAAAGAAAGAAAGAAAGAAAGAGAGAGAGAGAGAGAGACAAAGAAAGAAAGAAAGAAAGAAAGAAAGAAAGAAAGAAAGAAAGAAAGAAAGAAAGAAAGAAAGAAAGAAAAGACAGGAAACGAGCAAGCCAGCCAGCCTCCATAGAATACCTGTATCCTACACAATTATCTTGGGAGAACAAAGTCTATATCAGACATGGCCACAGTGGTCTACCATGCACCCTCATACTCTGACTTAGGATTTTACTTATGCTCCGTTTTTCAAGATAAAGAATAATTCTGTTAGAAGAAGGTAAAACTTTTTTTCTAAAAATGAGCACATTTAAAAATATGCTATGCATCAAATCAATAGCTAGCCTTTAGCTGAAAGCTCTGAAGACCACAATTCAATAGAAGAGAGAATCTTAAAAGGTAGCTTATTCTTTTCTCTACAACTGTAAAAGGCCTTGGTGATTTTGTTCTGGGGCACTTTGGTACCATGTCTTAGTTTCTAGAATTAAGTTGAGAGCTCAAGATCTGTGCAAGGAAAATAAGCCCCCAAGGGTTAACTAGAGAAACCAAATCTTAAAGATGACTCCAGGAGCAAGTTCTGTCCTCCTCAGGCTGGCTGAGTATGTGTAAGTACTTTTCTAAAATGAACTACACTGTGAGTAGGTCGAACAGGCATTTTGCACCTTTTTTTCTACAGAAATGGAAACGGATTCACAGAAAGCTCATTCATCTACTTAAGGCCACTCAGGCAGTTAGTGTTAGAGTTAGGATTAAAAGCCTTCAATTTATGCCTTCAAGACCATCAGAGATATACTTTGGTATCTTTCTTGCCACTTTCTTGACATCAAGTTTTAATCTAGTTAGACTGTGATTCTAGCTAGACCTTGAAATCTTCATGCCTCTATTTTTCTAACTATGAGGATAAATTCTATATTTTAAATAAAATTTAAAGCTTTTCATAAGTAAATGAATAACTTTTTGTTTTTTTTACAAGATAAGTAATTTGTGGAAGAATGGGGTTGGACAATGGCCTTTGCCAGACTAAGCGCTCACTACAGCACAGAGAAAGAAAGATTATTTAGGTGATTGTAAAATATTATTTGATCAAAACAGGTTAACTTCTATAGCAGGTCACCAAAAATGGATGATTACTTTAAATTAAATTCCCATGCTGCAAGCATCGATCAGTTTAAGAATGTAGGACAATAATGATGTGTAATCACATAGTTAACTACGGCAAACACTGCGATTGAGCAAACTTTTCCAATAAAGCATAGTCTCCTGAGGCAAGAACATCAAGAAAACTTAAATGGTAAATCAAAGTAATAAAATCATTACTTCACTGATATGAGCATGTAATCAGTTGTGTTTTTCTTTTTTGCATGATGAACACCAAGAATACTATTTAACATAATCTGTCATTCTATAATATAAAAAAATCAAATGGTTTACATATATGATAGTACTTAGCATATGACACCTTGTAAAAGGGAGAACATTTATTGATACTCCTACTTCATTCTAGAAGTTTCCATCAAAGTTATTTCCCATGATAACACTATCGGGTTGGTATTACAGACACCACTTTAGAGATGGAAAACTGAAGCTGAAGAAAGTAAGTACCTTGTTTGCAGTTTTAAAAAAAGTGGAATTTGTACCCAGTTCCCTAAAGCAGTTCTCTTTCCCCTAGGGAGAGAGAGCTATTAAAAGGTTATTTTTCAAACCTCACTAATATTTGAAAAGAAAATGTCCATTCTTAGACACAATTTTAAGTTGTTTACTTGATTAATGGGAGAAATAAAGGAATCAAAGACACATAAAATTTAACAAGAAGTTTTAGTCCCTGTACCCTAAATTTTCAACCGCACCTGAGATCATTTCATGGACGCTTCCTGACAAGCTGCAATGAGCTAGACTAGACTGGAGCCACAGCTATTCAATTCTGTCACCATTTTGTTTCTGCAAAGTTATTTGAAAACATACACATAACTCAGATCAATGCTTTTCTCTAACACACTCTGAAAACACAAACACAGCACCTTATTGTCCATTGTCATAGTCTTCATTCAAACACACTTAGAAAGGATGCTTCCATAATTCAACCCAAACTACCAATACAACCTTTCAAAATTTTTTATATATCATAATCATGAATCCTCTTTTTCTCTCTGTGGGAAGAACACTGTATCTGAGCTTGTGCCCAGAGACATCTGTAATAATGCTGCAGATTCAAACTTACAAGGCTCAGATACACAAAAAAGGGAAAAATAATACGAATCTACATAGCCATGTCACCCAGTGCTATCTGTTTTTACACATCAGCCAAATCTGAATCAAGAGGGATACGTTACTGCTGATGCCTCTTTACTACTGCTATTGAGAACTATCCAAGAAAATCACATTTTTCTGATAAAAGAAAATAGTGCTAAAAATGAAAATAAAAGCCCTTATTACTAAAGAACTCCTATAATATTCTATTACTACACATTTTTAACCACAAGTTCTCATGTAGGCAACTATGTTCAATAACACCTTACTTAAACTATTCAAGAAAAAAGGCATTCTTTATTTTGAGACACAGACGCAGTGATTTCCATGGATAAGGAAGTGAATAAAATCAACTGCTTATTTAAATTAATATAGGATTAAAAAAATCCCTCTGTATATCATTGCACATGAAAACTGTTCACATAACCGGTAATTTTTGTTTGGGGAAACCAGAGGTACCATTCAGATTCTAGTACTGACGACTATGATTTAATCCTGATTGGATAATATTCTTTTATTGTGCAGAATCCTCTTAGGCTACCTTTCTTAAAAACACTATTCAATGTGGTGACACAAATAGGTGTACAAATAGACGACATGACCCAGTTTTACCTGGGTATGGCCCTTTTGCTTAGTTCTGTGGCTATCTGCAATTTGCAAATAGGCCATAAGCCACAGAAAGATTATATTGTGTATAGTATGGTCTCTGGTAACTTTTCTCAGTCATCCCTTGTTAAATAACCAGAACAATGAAAAGAAAAAAAAGATAACTATGAAGGTAATGGATAGATTAAAATAATTTCACTATGTATATGTATATCAAAACAGCATGTTGTATACCTTAAATGTATACAATAATAAAAACATAGAATCAGTGGAACCATCTCATAGTGCCAATTGTGACTTTGTGCTTTCTGAGTCATTGCTCAGAAAGTAGGTAGTAACTTTTATACTAACCCTAGATTGTGTACATTTTGAATCCAATCCAGACAAACTGTTAAAGAACCATAAAGCCCTACATTTTCACATATTACTCATTTTGTATTGGAACAACTTGAATTCTGCAAAGAACTAATGGAAATCTCAGGATTGTTGGTAGTTCTGCCAGTCCAACAATGGAAAAGCACAGAAAGTGATCAGGCACTTTTGAAAAATCCACATGTAAATGTCAAAGGGGCAGTTGGGTCCAAGGTCTGGAGTTCAGAGGTGAGGTTTACCCTAAAGATGTTAAATTTATGCAACATAAAAATTGGGCGGTAATGGGTGTAGAGGAAGCTGCTGAGCTAGAGTAGAGAGAAAAAAGGAAAAGAGAACTGACAGAGCTGTGAAGTGGCTGGCCAAGGAACAGCGGCCAGGGAGTTCAGAGAAAAACCAGGAGAGTCTTATATCATGGAAGCCAAAGGAACAGAATGTTTCAAGAAGGAGGAGGGAGTAGTCAACAATGTTGCTAATCAAAATGGGTAAGTTAGCAGTATTCTCATAGCTACCACTATAATACAATATTAACATTTGAACATCTACTTTGTGTGTTAATATCCCTAACTTATTTTAAATAACCTGGTTCTTCCCTGTGGCTCCTCCTAGACGGACTGACTATGGATACTCTGTTCTCACGATTCAGGCTCTTCTCCAGGCTGTGTAAAGCTCAGTGGCACTCACTGTCCGTGGTATTTACCCTCAGCCTCTAGCGCTGCCATCTACACTGGCACCAGTGAAGAAATGCCTGCAGCAATGGTACCTAGCAGTCACCACAAAGTTTTCCCACCAGCTGCTTCAGTGATGGTCACGGGGTCTAGGGCAACTTGGGAAACAGGAAAGAAAGAACATCAATGAAAAGAACAATGAAAAATAATAACAACAGCAACAAAAACCAAATGCAGATTTAGAAGACTGAAGAAAAAGAATAGGTCAATAGGTTAATTAAAAAATTTGAATATTCAAAATAAGACAATGTGAGGAAAATTATTTGAAGCAATACTAGTGTTATATAAGCTCCAGCAGAGTATACTTCCACCAAGTATTGAATCTCAGTGGATCTTTGTTGATTTTCAACACAGAAAACTATTCCTGTTCCACAGATTAGTGGTATCAACATAAACAACCGATTTACCCTTTCAGCACACACTGATTTTAATTTCTTATAATGTATCAAGAACTAACAAGGCGATATACTATAAAAGTGGACACTTTTTACATAAAAGAGTAAGAAAAGAGCACATATTATAATATTAAAGTAGGCAACTTTTAGTAACAATCCAATGGACTTTAGGATATTTGTATAAATATTATAGTTTTAGGCAAGGCTTTGGGTCGTTAGGCATTACATATTTGTAAGAAGATGAATATTTTCAAAATATTAAGCTATTGTGTTCACATTTCTTTGCCAAATAAACCATACTTGGTTCCCCAGCAGGCATTCTATTATGGCCCCAAGGAAGAGGGCAGGGCTAAAGCTAAGCTAGCAAAGGGAGAAAACATGACATGAAAAAAAAGAAAGTCCTTTGGCAAAGGGATATTAGTTTCATAGTTACAGACATCGAAGATGATACCAATTAAGGAAACAGAGTCAATAAACTGCATTCATTTAAGACCTCTTCCACTGCCCAAGGGCATTCATATAAGATCACCTTTCCCATACAGCCAAATACTACACTGACAAATAAAAAAGGGAGGAGGGGAAATAGCTTAATAAAAAGTTAGGCTGATTGTCTTGAATCAGAAGAGAGTGAGATACCTTTAATTGATACTTTTAAGATTTTCTTCCCTTGCTACCCAGAGGTCATGGGATTAAGAAGCTATAATAGATCAATTTTTAAAAGTAAAATATTCATTTTCTTTGCATATTTGAAGAATAGTATATAACCTGTGAGACGCTGCTACACAAATAAGCAAAGGGCAATTTGTAAGTTAATGTATTAATGTATTATTTGCATTTCTGTTTGTTATGCATTGATAACTGGTACCAGCACATATAACATTGCCTTATAGTTTCCTGTGGAAGAGAAGATTTAAAATATGCAAATAATCTTGTAAAGCTCAAATATATTTATGTACTCGTGGCAACTATTAGCAGAATTTTCAACTTGAAAGATGGTTAAATTTTTATTTCACTGCAGTGGCACTTAAAATTGGTAGAATGATTTTAAAAAGAAACTAAAAGGGCAATGCATAATTAGGGCTATGAAAAGTGTTTATTAGAAACAGCCATTTTCTCCTGAGAGTGTACTGAGCATGTATTCATCAGCACATATCGCAGAGACCATATTAAATAAGTATATGGCAACTCAGTTATAAGTAAGACATCTAAGAAAATGTTTATCATCACTAAGAATGCATTTGATTGCAAACAGCAGAAGACCAACTCAAAATGACTTAAGCCAACAGAGATGTAGTCTCTCACATAATGAGAAGTCCAGAGGTAAAAAGAAATGCAAGAATGATTACTTCATCCAACTACTCAACAATGTCAAGGAATCAGGTTACTTCCATCCTCAGCTATTTTCAGTCATATTCAGCACATTGTCTTGTATCTAAAGGATTCTCTCTTTATGATCACAAGATGGTTGCAGCAGCTCCCAGTATCACATCCTCACAAAGCAATTTCCAAAGGCTAGTGGAGGGAATAGTCTCTTCCTTAATGCCGTTTTCAAGAAGGAAACTCTCCCAGAAGCACTTCCCCTCCAAGAGACTTCCTCTCATATCTAAATGGCCAGCATAATATCACATGCCCATCTCTAAAACAATCATTAGCAAGGGAATAGGAATCATCATAATTGACTTAGATTAATCAAGATTCACTTGCTGCCTTAAAGAAAGCCAGTGCTGGAACAAAGTGGAGTTCCGTCAGGCAAGAAAGAAGAGGAGGAGATGTCCATAGAGTAGGCAAACAATAGGTCCTGACAGCATTCTGAGTTTAACTAGCAGCAGATAATCTTTGGGTAACCAGGACCATTTTAGTGGAATGTTCAGAATTTTTGAAATCGTTGTCTTCTTATCTAGCAAAATAACAATGTTAATTAAATATATACTCACTTAGACATTTTCTGCTGTGTCTCTTAGCTAGCTGTCAAGACATACTCTGTATAAGAAGACAAGAATGGAAAAAATACCGATTCCCAGTTCAGCAAGCCTGATGATCTTGGGAGAAATATGAGACGGAACTCAATTCTAAGTTAATATAAGGCAATTATGCCTCCTAAAAATGTCACCTTTTGTCTTCCAAAGAAGAGGTACAACAGGCGAGGGGTACTTATGTTTAATGACAGAGTCATATCTTTAAGTATAATGATCAAGGGCAAAGTCATTCTGCTTCTCCCTACCTCTGTCACAGTGATTCTGTGATCTATTCATTTTTCTTAGACTTCCAATTCATAAAGGAAACATTTCAACAGATTTGTATCCTTAGTCTTTAACTTTTAAGAGGAACTATAAAATCAAATATAAAAATATTCTTAGGAATGCTCTTTGATTTTCCTTTGTACGTCATAAACATCTCTATTTCAGCATTAGGAGTTACAAGAAAGCTCTTTTTTCTCTAGTCTGTTTCCTGCTATTGGACTGTGTTTTAATGGCTGAAGCCTTGATTTATTCTTCTTTGTATTCCCAAAGACCACCTGGCACAGGAAGTGGGTACACAGTGAATTCATTTATTGAATTTTGTTGTGGTATATGACTAAGAACCTTTCATAAAGGGCCTGTTCCTACAAAAATAGCTTCAGAGCATTGAGTCATTTTTTCCTTCAAGCATTTTATTTATAGTTTTTTTTAAGGCTATCAAACCAAATTTATCCCACTGTAATTTTCCAACTTTCCATTCAAAGACAATATTAATAATTCAAGAAAATGAATGACTCTACAAAGGTTGTTTCCTAAACTACCAGGGCGGATACCTGTCATACAGTTAATGGAAATATTATCATAATGAACTAAATAGCTGTAGAAACTGCAAATGCCCATTTTCCAGATATGTTTTTACTTGTCATCAGTTCATTTTACATGATAAACATAGATACTGCACTTCAGTGCATGGTATCCTTTTTAAAACCAGTTTGCAAAATTCCTAATACTTAATAAAGAAATAAATTCAATGCTTTAAAGTCAGCTTTATTTTCTTATGTTTTCTCGAGTTTACATACACATGCACACACACGTAGAGCATGATAAGTACAATAAAATGAAACAATCCTAAATTATCATCATTATATAATTAGGTTTCTATAGTCAATGGCCTTTAGTGGGTCATATATGAAAACCTGACCTTTTATATCCAGCAGTTATAGAACATAAACAATATGAATTGTATTTAAGGGTGATACAAAAATTCTTTCCTTTGAGGAACTTTAGAAACTAAAGACTACCATCAGGAAATGGGGAAGCATTAAGCCTGTGGTAAGGACAAGGAAAGCAATAGGAATTCAGAGTGGGAGGACCAGAGGGCTGACTTGGTCCTACAGAGATCAATCAGAGGTGGGGAGGAGGGCCGTGTGGCTGTGACTAACGTTCACAGAGGGCCTTTTCTCCCAATGAGATTACGCAGAGTCAGAAACGCAAGACAGACCTGAGAAAAGATGACATTCATTTTGCAAGTTTCAACTTGTGTCCAGACCCCATCACTTGTAATGTATATTTTACAAATCCTGTAATTATCTTATGAATGATCTTATGACTGGCACTGTATATTACACTTTACCATTTCTATAATGAAATAATTAATTTGCTATACTTACTATTTAAATGATATCAATCAAGGTTCCTTTAGAAAATAGAAGACACAAATAAAGGGGGCAACTGAGAAGAATTTAACAAGGACCCAAGGACAAAGGTGTCTAGACTAAGGGAAAAGGGCAAGGGATGTTAAAATACCCCATGGATTTATAAAGTGGTAAACTGTTACCACCCAAAGATCTACAAGAGGCAAAATAAGGAAGAGTTACCAAAAGCAGAAACTGCTATAGCCACAGAAGACGAGAGGAGCTGTGGCATCGGGAGACAAACCGTCGCTCACAACCTGCTGCCCAGCAGAAAAGAAGCCAAGAAAATAAATACCCTGACCGCGTTCTCCTCCTGCTTGCCAGTCTTCTGCCAGTTCTTCCTACAAACTAAAGCCAACTGGAAGCCAGAGATCAAGGGAGCGCAAGGATGTAGGCCATAAAGGTCAGCCTCCTGCAGCATGCAATGGGCTGGAGAAAGGTGGGAAGGACATCGGGAGAGGCCAGTGGAGAATTTCCAGCACACAAAATACACCACTGATTTAATACTTCTGTTCTGGCAGTTCTTAGTATTTTAAAATTACAAAATGGAAGGCTTAAAAACAAAAGGAAATACTGAAATTTATGAAAAACTTTTATGTTTAAAACATGAAGTTCTTAAAGTTGTAAATCTGTTTCCCTTTTCCGCTTAGTCAAAGCATGCGTGCTACTCTATGGCCGAATTACATTTCAAAGGGTGCCAAGTGTTCGTACGATTTTAACACATTAATTCCACAACATTTTAATATTTGTAAAAAGGTATTTTAAACAAAAGCAGCCCTTTAAAGAAAAACAAAACAAAACAAAAGGAAGTGACCAGGGCTTCTCTCAGCTTCTGAGAAGCCCTGAACAGAGAAACAGAGTCTCTACACAGGAGGGGAAGAACTCAGATAGACAGAAGTAAGAGGAGGGTATTCTGAGCCAAAAAATTAGTTTGAACAAAACCCTGAGATGGGAGGGAGTGTGGTGGAGGCAGAGACAATGCGGTACCTGGACTATTAGGTACAGAGGTAACATTTTAGGGCGTTCTGAGAAAAGGAGTTGGATAAAGCCAGACAATGAAAGGCCTTGGAAGATAAAGAGAATTTAGATTTGAGAATTTTCTATAATTTGGGTCAGAGAATTTTAACTTGATCTAAATTATTAATAGAAATTTACATCTATTTAGATGTGATGCTAGTCCTGGCGACTGAGAGGGGTGTGGGGCATGAAATCTCAGGTGAGTCCTCGAGGAAGAACACTTGGATGGAAGTGAGAATGAGCAATGAGGATGCAACGGGAGCGGGGAGTAATGGAGCTGGAAGCAGACCAGGAGGCGTTGCTATCAGTTAAGTCTACAACAGGAGAGTAGCAGAGGGAATTCACCCATTCATCCGGGCAGGTGTCCCATACATCTACCTATCCCACAAATATATACCAAGTCTGCTACTGCCACACACTGGACTAGACAGCAGGACACGATGATGCCCAAAACCAGACGTGCTTCCTGCAGTTCCTATAGCCTGCAGCTGGCTGAGGAAATAGAGGCATGAACTGAATAAAGACATTAACAAATGTAAAACTGCAGTTGTGAGGCTGACCCTGAAAACAGAGGCATGGGGTGCTGGGAAAGCTATAATAGCCCTCTGAGAGGTGGGGCGTGGGGGAGGAGGAGGAACAAAGGGAACAGGAGGAGGACAGGAACAGCCTCTCTGAGACAGTGATGCCCAGGCTGAGAGCTGAAAGATGGGAAGGTATTAACTAGGTTAAACAGGGAGGGAAGAGCAGTCTCAGTGAGATGCAGCAGGGGCAAAGACTCTTGAGAGGGAGTGTAGTAGTACAAGGAAATGAAAGTATCCAGTGTAGCTGGAACAGAGAGGAAAGGGGACAAATGCAGATGACATTTAAAAGGAAGAAATGAAAAGAATTACAGACACCTAGAATTTAGATAAGGGAGCTCCAACCGTTTTGGCACCAGGGACCAGTTTCATGGAAGATAATTTTTCCATGGGGTGGGTGAGTGGGAGAGGAATGGTTTCAGGATGATTGAAATGCTTTAAATTTATTGTGTAGTCAAACCTCTCTGCTAATGATAATCTGTATTTGCAGCCACTCCCCAGCGCCACCATCGCGGCCTCAACTACACTTCAGATCACCAGGTAGTAGATTCTCATAAGGAGCATGCAAATTAGATCCCTTGTATGCACAGTTTACAGTAGGGTTCGTGCTCCTATGAGAATCTAATATTGCCATCGATCTGAAAGGAGGCGGAGCTTATGTGGGGATGCCAGCCACTGGGAGTGGCTGTAAATAGAGATTAAACTTCTTGCTTGCCTGCTGCTCACCTCCTGCTGTGTGGCCTGGTTCCTAACAGGCCGCAGACAGGTACCAGTCCATGGGGTTGAGGACCACAACCCCATGGACTGGGGTTGAGGACCACAGATTTAGACCACTAAGGAGGTAAATAGTCTAATGTAATTGAATCATTTTAACCAAAAAAGATGAGATGTTTACTAAACTATATGTTTAGCAAATATTTATAACTATAGATGTTACTAAACTATAAGTTCCTTGGAAGTCTACCTGCCTAATCAATCTGTATTTGCTAATGTGTTCTGTGTCTTGATCAAAGAACACAACTGTTTTAGTCCATTTTGTGTCCATTTTGCGTCCATTTTGTGTTGCTATCACAGAATACCTCAGGCTGGTAATTTATAAAGAAAACCAGTTTATTTGGCTCACAATTCTGCTGGCTGGAAGGTTCCACATTGGATAGCTGCCTTTGATCAGGGCCTCACGCTGCTTCATTTTATGGCCCAAAGTAGAAGGGTGTGGGCTTGTGCAAAGAGATCACATGGCAAGAGAGAGGGAGCAAGAGAGAGAAATGGAAGAAACCAGACTCTTTTTAACAACACACTCCTGCCTGGGAACTAATCCATTCTCACTCACATCCCCCCCGGGGGAGGGCACTAATCTATTCATGAGGGATATGTCCCCAGGACCCAAAAATCTCCCGCTGGGCCCCACCTCCAACATTGCCATACTGGGAATCAATTTTCAACATGGGTTTTGGTGGGGACAAACCACATCCAAACCGTAGCAACAGCCAATAAATATCAGTTCCTAACAAATATTTATTAATGTCTATTAAGTATCAGGCACTCTTCAAGGCACTGGGAATACAGCCCTAACTACACAAACAATCTTTACTAGATTATATGGATCATCAACTAACTTGCTTTCCTGCCTGTATCCAAGAGCAGAAGAAACAGCTAGGTATAAATTCAAAGAAGATCTATTAATCAACAATATTCACTGAATGTCTTCTAAGTGCAAGAAATAATATAAAATAATGTGCAAACAATATTCTTTTCCATTGAAGACGTAGAAGCTGGCTTCTTTTAAATGTAGATTATAATGTTTGTTTGCTCAGTATGAGCATACAATGACAAAATTATGCACAAAGATGAGTAAGATGCAGTCATTGGTTTCAGAGATCCTTTAGTGTGAGAGATTCAAAACACAAAAATTAATCACTGTAAGTGACAACACAATAGGTCCATAAGAGTGATATAAATTATTATGGTACTCAGACCAGATTATTTTGAAAGAATCAGGTAGATTCATAGGAAAATGGACACATATTACATAACATTATAGGGATTGACATTTAAATATAGAAAAATAAATGGAAAGAACAATGGCTTCCTCTTGGAGGCCTAGGTGGAAGGATCGCTGCAGGTCAGGAGTTTGAAACCAGCCTGAGTAAGAGCGAGACCCCGTCTCTACTAAAAATAGAAAGAAATTAATTGGCCAACTAAAAATATATAGAAAAAATTAGCCGGGCATGGTGGCACATGCCGGTAGTCCCAGCTACTCAGGAGGCTGAGGCAGAAGGATTGCTTGAGCCTAGGAGTTTTAGGTTGCTGTGAGCTAGGCTGATGCCACAGCACTCTAGCCCGGGCAACAGACAGACTGTCTCAAAAAAAAAAAAAAAAGAACAATGACTTCATAAGATTATTTGACAAAAACTGAGAGAAAAAATGGTCTGGCAAACTGATATTTAAAAAAAGAAGAGTTGGAAAAATCATTTTAAATTTGTTTACATTTCAATACTCTGGCAAAAATACTTAAAAATTTTATATATG
>CAUYMX010081411.1:0-21506 GCA_963573855.1 Lepilemur septentrionalis
AGTTCCACCAAACAGAAAGACAGAGTCACTGAGGCTGCAATCAGCAAGAGGAGTTTATTATCAACTAACTCGAGTTAGGGTCCGTGTCTCAGAGTGCCAACACGCAGTGGCCTCTTCTCTGGACAAAGGACCCCGGGCAGCGCGGGAAGGGCAGTTTTATAGGGTCAGTTCAGGCAGCAAACAAAGAGCTGTCCACCCATTGGACATGCATCTATTTAGTACAGTGATTGGTTCTATTGCTATTTCTCTCTGCACCCTTTCTCATATTACCCCGCGGTTTCTGCAAGCAAGCCGTTATCACAAAAGCATAACTGAGCGGTTAGCAGGCAAGCAAGCTTAACTAGAATGCAGAAGTCTGTTTTGCAATTGAGCCCTGTGTACAGTTTTGGTCCCTTACAATACCAAGTGATTCTGATCTTTACACTGGAATTCTTTTAGAACTTCTTTGGAGTCCCTGTTACCAATCACCAGGAGAATAAAAGTAAAATGTTCAACCAATTTTACTCAATCCTAACCAGGGTTTATATAGAATATTTAAGATGTCTAGTCTGTCATTTGGGTTAAAAAAATGCGCATTTTCCTTATAGTGATCTACCCCCCTTCCATGCTGATCTCTCTCTAAGGAAGAAAACATTGTTTATAGACCTTCAAGGCAACTGGAAATATGTGTGACCCTGGAATGGAAAATCCACCACTTACTCTGGTATTGGAGCAATGCCCTGCTTGTACCTGGGTCCTCTGTGCCTCATCTGTATTTGGGGAGAAAGCTTTAGTGGTCAAACATAAGAACCACATGGTTTGTCATTGGTGGTTGTTTGACCTCTAAGTTCAACTTGGCCTCATGTATGTTCCTGCAGGCTGCAGACCCTCGAGGCCCAATATGACCTCTGTTCAGCCCACTGCCCTGGCCAGTCATCTCCAGCTAGTTTACTTAGGCAAGAAGGACCCTGCAGCCATGCCCACATCATTCATTCATTGACAACAGTGCATTCATTTAGCGATACTCATTGAGGGCCTTCTGTGTGCCAAGCATCATCAGTGGAAACGGACAGCAGCCAGAGAAGACTAAATTGCAGACCTTGTTGATGAATTAGACTGGCTTTTCTGATATCTCCTTTCCCCCAGACTGCACCTGGAGAAGAGGTAAATAGGGACCAGTATGTCATTACTTCCTTCCCTTCCTCGGTTCTTCTTCTTCCCTTGATACTCAAACTGGAAAACTAGTGGGATTTCCAATTTATTTTTCTATGCTATATCCTTTCTTATATATGTGCCATAGTTTTATGGGGCATCCTCTCCACATTTTGGCAATCTGGAAAAAGCCATGCTTAATGTGCTGAAATAAAAGAATAAAGAAATGAATTTTAAAAACTTTTCTCAAAAACAGCAGTTGATTTGCATGGTTATTCTCCTTTTGCATAATCCTACTTTGACCCTTACTGTAGAAGGCAACTGTTCAGGGTTCCAACCAGAAGAGAAGGTGGCCATGCCTGCCAGGCAACTGTGGATTCTGTACCCAATTTCTTGCGCTGTGATGCTCTCAGAAGCCCCTATGGCTCACAGGAATTGGCATATGTCCCCAGGGGAAAAAAAAATCTGGATATCTTTTTAAGCCTTTGATTCTATCTGTACCTTGATCTGATAGTTCTTCATTACCTTTTTAGTTTTTCAATGCCTTTAAACAGATTTTACTTTTTCCAACTTTTCCTAGTAGGAGGACTTTTAAAAATTAGGTAGTCATCCATTGTTAGAAAAGTAATTCCTGCTTTTCTATTTAATACCTTTTGAATGTCTGCTGTGATTCAGGTACTCTTCTAATAGTGAAAGTCAACTAACAACCAAAAAAACACAAAACAGATAAAATTCAACCTTCATGAGACTTCTATTCAAGAGGAAGGATAGGTAATAACCACAAAAAAAGAGTAAAATGTGTGGTTTTGAGATGGGGCTTCCAGAGTGGTGGTGTAAGGAGCTGGGAGAAACTTGTCCTCTAAGGAGAGATTTTAACAGGGACAATTATTCAAGATCTTTGTAGATTTATCAAAAAACGTACATCAAATTGAGAAGCTTTATTGAGAAAAATCTGTGGAAACTTGGTAAGAACTTGGGAGGCAGTGGCACTCAGACTAGGGACTGCCTCGTCCCCCGCAGCTCTGTCTTATGGAGGAATTTTTCTAACAAGCTCAACAGTTCCTGCCTCCAAAGCTTCCTAGTGGAGAAGACATGATCCAGTCGGATTCAGTAATCCATACAAATTGGTGGTGGTGGTGGTTGGGGCATCTCATTTTTCCAGTTCCTTGCTGAAGAAAGCTTATATTGTGAGGGGACAAGCAGTTACCATTCCCCCATCTAAAGCCCCCATTTATGAGGAGGATCTGAGTGAGGAGCCAATGAAGAGTGAGACCCTCCTGTCCTGAATGAGAGCTGCTCCAGTGGGCTTAGCAAGGCAGTGGTAGCTCTCATCTCCTCCACATTTATGGATTCAAAGAGCCATTCTGGGTAGATTCAGCAGCTGGTAAACATTTACAGATCTCTTCCCCTCCAGCTTTGTGATGTGGATGATCTACAATGGATGGTGGTAGCAGCATCCTGTTGCCCACACACAGCACTTGCTCCATAGGGAGGATGGAGGTAAGGCAGTCAGTGAAGAATGGGTTACCCATTTCCCCAAGCTCCTGTTTCATAGTGCAGACATTCTATCCAGGGGAGGTGAGGAGCAAACCTCAAAGACAGGTAATACCTTGTCTCTGCCAGAGGATCTGTCTTTTTATGGATCAAGACATAGAGAAATCAGTTAGCAGTTAGTGAAGACTAATAGCTAGGTGTGACACCAGTAAAGGCAGACCAGGTATAAGTTTAATATGGAAATCAGGCAGAGACAATCAACAAGAGCCCAGCCAGAATCACAATCATTCACCCCTTGTGGTCAGGACATGTGTTTCCTGCCCATAGCTGTACCAATCTGAGGATCCACTGGAGAGGGATTTTCCGGGATAAGTCCCTGGATGAATATGGGTCAAACTCACAAAATCCGTGAACAGTAAAAGCAATCTCCGAACAACACACAGATCCAACAGGCAAAAGTTAAAAACCTTTCTGGTTACGGAGCTTAAGCAAAACTTCTCACCAATCAATGGCTGACCACTAAACAATTTTGATCCAGGGCCAATCCCTAAAAAACTGGATTTAAAGATAAAAATGAGAAAAAAATGATGAGTGGGAACACTAGAAGCTACATATTGCAAGGGAAATACACTTCACTGAATTAATCCATTCTAGTCAATAAATAAAGAAGCAAAAAAATGAGAGAAAGCCCCAGAGCATGGAGAAAGTCAGTATTCAGCATTGCTATGGTATATTCTTCAAGATGTCCAGTTTTAAAATATCGATTATGGGACATGCAAAGAAACAGGAAAACATTACTCACGCTCAAGAAAAAAATGCAGGCAATATAAAGTAGCTTTGAGGAGCCTGTTAGTAGACTTAGCAGACAAATATTCAAAACAGCTACCATATATATGCTTTAAAATCACAAGAAATTATTTTTCTACAATTAAAAATGATATGATGGTGAGTACAGGTGGAACCCATTCTTCGGGTCTTGTGTCACCTCACTTCGAATAATAGGCTGAAGCTTAATCCAGGATAATACAAGAGGTGCTAACTCACTGTCATTTCTTAAAATTGAGTAACATTCCATTGTGAACAAATACCAGATTTGAACAATCCACTCATGAATTGACGGGCACTTGGGTTGTTTCCATGACCTAGCAATAGTGAATTGTGCTGCCATAAATGTTTGTAGTTTTCCCCCAATAAAATTTTCAGAAGAAAAAAAAAATAACAACATTATAATATATTTTAAGATATATTGACATACATGGATGTTTGCAATATACTGTCATGTTTAAAAAGCAGAATAAAATACATGTAAGGTATAAAAAAAAAACGTGTTTAAAAAAAACGTATTTTAGGCAAAGCCACCAAAAATTTTTCATGACATATGAAAAATAATGTTTAGGCAACTCCACTGTAGCTATAATATATGGTTGGATTGGGGGGCAAAACAGCAAAAGGGGTTCTATTTCTGTGGTCTACAAATAATGCAAATGTGAGGTAATGAAGTCTGACGGGGTAGGGACCATGAAGATAGGATAGATAAAAAGAAGTCAGAAGCCATTTTGAAAAGATACGTTAGTACTCAATGGTGTATTAATAAGGTTTTGTAGCATTTTCTTCAGATTATTTGTATTAATGAAAGTAGAAAAATGGTGAACATTTTGGAAGCTAAAAATATTTTAAATCATATTAAAGCATGTTATAACAACCAGACTTTTAGGATTATAGTTAGCCTAATTTGATATGATTTCCTTGTTAAAATGCAGGTACTATTCCATTTAATTCAGTCTCTGCAGCATTTCCAGTATGCATACATAATTTTGTTGATATTGCAAGAAATAAGAAAATCACACATTCCAAGAAGGAAATTTTAAACAATTCAACCATTAAAATACATATACATAAATGAACAGTACTAACATATTTTAGCTAAACAACGTTCTCTTGGCGGCACTTTTTGGAATGTGGTTTTGGCAATAAATTTTGGTTCTTCACCTGTAAGATAAAAATGGTGCTATTTTGAATCAACTGTAAACATAAAAATTAGTTTTCCTAAATCTATCAACAAGTATGTATTCAATATAGCTTACACAACAATTGACTTCTTTACGGAGGCATGGAATATAATAGTGGAAGGTACCTTTGTCAAAAATCTGGTTTACAGACCTTACATAACTTTCCTACTATAACACAAGTACAAAGTGGTAAAACTAGAATGTTAAAAACCTTAAGATGCCATAAAACTATGCTCTTCTCACTACATAATATTGCCGCTCTGGCAATTTGACCAAATCACAGGTAAATTTACACTTAGAAATTAAATCTACCTTTCATGTTTTTTTCTTATTCTGTTCTGATAGGTTTAAAAATGTCAAGAATGTCAAGCATACTTTAATTTAAGTTTAATTTAATTTCAAATTAATACAAAAATTCTTATTAGCTTCAAAATAACAACACATCTTCTAATACTTTTCCATTTAAGAAAAACAACCCCAACATGATTATACTCTGTCAGTGAATTAATATATAGCATCCTCACTATAGCCATTCAAAATTGGTTCCTTAACTAACATTTTTATCCTACCCTCACATATTTCACAGTGAATTCATTTGGAATACTTGAATACATTATACTGTCTATGATTGGAAGACACTTTACCTAATGTAGTCCTTTTCATATTTCAATGATTTTTTTCTTTATCTCTTAGGTAAAGCATCCTGAATTTACCCTTTATAAAATTTCCGGAATATTTATTAGAAATTCACTAAAAAAAACCTATATCCCAAATTACAAATTTACATCAAGGTACAAATAAGCAACTCATGAAAGGAAACTATAAATAGACATAAATATTAAAAAATTCAGTCTTATTAGCAAGGGAATGCAAATTATAACAGTAAGACACATTTTTTTACCTAGACAATTGATAGACATGTAAAAAATTATTATGTTGTTAAGAATGCAGAGAAACCTTAACATTCATTGGGGATCAGGCAGGTGGCAGGGAGAGGAGGGGATGGGTAAGCTTACACCTAACAGGTGCAGTATACATGGTCTGGGAGGGGCACACTTGTAGCTCTGACTTGGGTGGTGTTAAAAACCATATGCAGAAATCTTAATAATCATTAGGGAAAATTATGACTCTTTCATAATCTTTAAACATTTTTTCCAAAATATTAAAAATTCTCTTGTTGTCAATAAGTATGAATGTATAGGAAAATGAAAAAAGAGTAATTATTTATTTATGATATTTTAAAATGCTACAGTCATAATTAATGTATTATATTTCTTTGTAAAATGCTTATCAAGAGTAGCATCAGCAGTGCTTGACTTCTTTTTGTTGCATAATGCACATGAAGCAGTGTCTTCCATATGCAGAAGTTTGTATCAGCTTCTAACACTTGGTTCTTTATGTTTTCAATGTTATGAAATATCTTTTAGAGTGCTCTTAATGCAAAGCTTATGCTTTGTCATTTGCGACAACCTGTATAAACCTAGAGGACATTATGCTAAGTGACAAAAGCCAGGCACAGAGAGACAAGTACTGCGTGATCTCTCTTACATGTGGAATCTTAAAAAATCTGAACCCTTAGAAGTAGAGAGTAGAATGTTGGCTGCCAGAGTCTACGGATTGTAGAGGAAAGAGGAAATGTTGGTCGAAGAGTACCAAGGTTCAGTTAGACGGGAGAAATAGATTCTGATGATCTGTTGCATAGTGTATTGATTATAGTGAAGAGTAATGAATTGTATATTTCAAAATAGGTAAAAGAATGGATTTTAAATGGTCTCATTTAATGTGCTAGATATGTTGATTAGCCTGATTTGGTCATTCCACAATGTACACATGTATCAAAACATTTAATTACACCCCATCAGTATACACAATTATTATTTGTCAGTTAAAATAAAATAAAACCTAAATGAGTTAAGACTAAAACTATAACTTCCTGCTATTGATTAATCAACTGGAAAATGATGATATTGATGACAGCTTTGTTAGATTCTAGTTCCATGAGTGAGAGAGTGCAGGCACCATAATATGAACTCATCTTTCAATGTGATACACACTACTAAATAAATCACATTGCTCATACTCAGAAATTCAGTTTAAGACAGTGACCGTACAGGTTTTAAGTGTAGAACAGCTGGAATATATTCCTGATTAAATTTGTTTTTGTTTTCTCATCTCAAGAATCTACTCAGCCATAAAGAACACTGGCATAGCAATTGGGTACTCTTCACAGAAGATATATCGTTAGTATTAAAAAATCTTTTTATATATCAGTTATAAAAGAATGCACAGAAAGCAGTAAAAACAGTGTTTCATTTTAAATACGGTGGGATCATGTATGTGAAAGCCATATGTTATGGATTGGGGATTGGGTTAAACTTAAAATGATACGTAATTCCAGATATTTTTTTGGAAAAATAAGAAAGCCAAAGGTCAATAAGGGAATGCAAACATTTTTGACCTCTTACTGTACCACACAAGGATGTGCCATGGTCAGGAACTGCCCTTGGACACTCGGTGGATTTGCAGGACTTTAACCTTTTTTTTCTACCTTCTTAGAGAAGAGAAATGTACTCAACAGGTTTTCCATAGATGGCTGAGGCCAGGAAGTCAGGTTTAGATGCTACTTCTTTAGAGTGTTTTTCTGTGAATTATAACTTCCTAGCATGTTTCTCGTCTGGAAGAAGTTACAGCCTCTGGGGCCTGTGACGGGGAGCCATTGGCCCCGCAGTATGAACTGACTGCAGCTAAACTCACTCTGGGAGAAGGTGGGTTGGGGCAGGGTGGTTCCAGCTGTTTTTAGAAATGGAGCCACAAAGGAGACTAGAAGACAGGAGAAATAGAGAAGCACATTCTTTTACTTTATTTTATGCTTTCTGTCCTTGTTAGCATCATTCCAGCACCATCACTTCACCCAGCATCCAGCTTCATTTAGAATGGCAAGAACTAGGCTTCCTAGAAACTTTCAGAGGTACCAGTCTCAGGTGGTTGGTGCTCCGTTCTCGGATGTCTAAACCACTGATCCAAGGGGTTTATGCTCTGAAATCCTGACTCACCTGAGGAGGACGTAATCACTGAAGTTCAAGCTAATCAATACTATACTTCAAATATATTGAGAGGATGAAAACTGTGTGTGTGTGTGTGTGTGTATCTATGTGTGTGTGTGTGTGTGTGTGTGTAGGTTGGAGATTGGGTAATAGTGAGCTAAATCTTTAACTTGCAAAATAAACAAGGAAAAACAAAATCTAAAACAGAGATGGACTCAATAAACAACAATATACACGTATTTAGAAATTAATACCAAAGCATCAGATAAAAGAGTAAAAATGAAATGCTTTCGAAAAAATAGAAATGGAAAGGAAGTAGTGGACATATTTTTAACAATTCTTACTGAATTATTTAACAGTTTAAACTAAATACATATTACAATTTGTTAAAAAAAACTAAACTAAAATATCAATTCAGCAAAGTAATGCTACACCATAAAATATAATTACCCCCAATAACAGGAAACATGATATTAAATATTGTAACCCTGAATTCATTTTCATTATATTAAGATCAAGATAATGCAGCTTTTACTAATTTTTTAATACTATTTTGGAGAACTTATATAATATTGTAAGATAAGAAAATTTTAAAATGTGTATACTGCAAAAAAGATGAAAATCAAGTTGCATATTATAATAATGGACTCTTAATTATTATCAATGAAACAGAAATTATAATACAATTGCAGATGCTTGTGTACATATCTTGGCAAGAGCTGTTGATACTCTCCTTACTTTAACTGAATGATGTATGTATATTTTTGGAACTATACGTATTGAGTTTTATTGTCACTTAATATATCTTGAAGAGAAAGAATATGCTATGATTTGACATTAACGTAAAAGTTACTTTATACACAAAAAGATTTGGAAACAGCAGTGAGGATGTACATTTGTTACAGTAAAACAAATATTTGTTGTTTGAGAAACATCTACAATTTCATGTTTACTGCCAAAAAACAAGCAAACAAAAAAAAAAACAACAAAAACAATACTGCAATATTCTATGACACCTGAGAAAAGAAGTAACACAGTAATACTTGACATTGTATCATATTTTGTCATCTGTATGTGAGAAAAAACATTCTCTATTACAAGCCATGTGGTACAACTATGGCAAGGGAAATTGCCAGCTCCGTTGAATAGATTAAAAGAAATTCAAAGCAATGAGAGACTGATTTGACTAATTTATGATTTGTACATGACTCTCATCAAGGAAAAAAGTTCATGTTAGAAACTTCCTGCTTATTTTGAACAAAGGCTACTTAAGCTCAAGCAATTTATGATCCGAATGAGGAAAACAACAAAATTATGATTTAGTCAACAAAAAAAAATTCTGATAAAACCCCAGTGTACTTCAATACGCCTAGAAAGTATACAAGCAGTTCTAAGGATGTTAAATAAGTCAAGATCATCAGCATCGGTTGCAAACACCATTGCTTCACTGTGATTATATTGCCATATTTAATCTTAAACTGCAGCAGAAGACAGACATATACAAAGATTTTTATCACAAGGAGTAAAAAACTTTGCATAAAGGCTGAAAAAGAGGGGTAGAGTAGAAAAAACATAATTAGGAGTGGGCATATATAACATTATTAAAACTGTATGTGTTAATAATTGAATTTGTATTCAAAATATTTCCCACAATGAAAACTTCAGAGTAAGATAATTCCAATGTTGACTTCTGTCCAATATTTCAATATGATGAAATATTATCCTTGAACAAACTCATACAAAGTAAAGAAAGAAAGAACACTGCTAAATTCATATTGTGAATCCCAGAGTGACCCTCTTTTCAAAGCTGTGAATGGCATTAGAAGAAAAGAGGGCAGATAGTACCTTTCATGAACACCAATACAGAAATTTTCACCATATAATAACAAATCAAATTCATTTATACACAAAAGTATGATGTGTATTGACAAAATGGGGTTTGTCCAGGGCTTAAGTGACATATTAACAGTTTAAACTTAATGAAAATATTTCACCCAATTAACAGAATAAAGGAAAAAAAAACACATAATCCTCTCATTAGCTGCACAGAAGTCTTATGACAAAATCTCATTTCCATTTATTATTTTAAAAAAGCTTCCAATAAAGTAGGAATAGAAGAATACACACTTAATTTTCCAAAAGACATTTACAAAAGTGCTACAGCTAACAACATGTCTAATGGTACAGTGTAGAACACTCTCCCCATAAGACCAAAAAAAAATATGCTGTGGTGCTTATCCTATCCTTATGTTCTATTCAATGATTTACCAGAAATAACTCAAGAAAAATATGTAGAATGCATAGATTGTAAAGAAATTGCAGATGACATGGTTGTTGATATAGAAAATTCTAAATACGTACACAAATATTACAATAAAGTGAATTCATTAAGTTCTTAGGATACAAATTCAATATACAAAAAATGAATTGCATTTTTATATATTAGCAAGAAACATTTAAAAATGAAATAGAATAAAAGTTTCACTTATAATTGCATAGCTAAAATTTATTTCCACTTAGCTAAAATTCAATAAAATGTAAGCATGATTTTTTTATACTGCAAACTACAAAGCATTGTTTTAAGCAGTTAAAGACTACATCAGTAAATGGAGAGATAACTAACATTAGACATCACCTCACACTTGCTAGAATGGCTGTGTGAAATTGGAACACTCATTCATTTCACATGGGAATGGGAGTGTAAAGTGAAATAACAACTGGACTATTCTTATAAAGCCACACAGACACGTGCACACACACAAACTCCTACTGTATAATCCAGCCCTCTCTGAAGTGTTTATTATGGCTTGAATTGTACCCCTCCAAAAAAGAAATGTTAAGGTCCTCATCCCCAGTACCTCAGAATTTTACTTTATTTGGAAATATGGTTGTTGCAGATGCAATTAGTTAAGCCAAGATGAGGTCCTACCAAAGGAGGGTGGCTGGACCCCTAACCCTATGTGACTGGTGTCCTTGTAAGAACACAGCTTGTGCAGATAAAGACATGCCAGGGAAACACCATATGACCATGAAGGTGGAGACTGGAGCTATGCAGCCACGAGCCAAAGGATGCCAACAATTGCCAGCAAACTGCCAGGAACTGGGAAGAGGCCAGCAGGGATGCTGAACAGGTTTGGATGACTGAGGCCCTGATGACAGAACCTTGATTTCAGACTTTTCACCTCTAGAACCGTGAGGCAATAAATTTCTGCTGTTTTAAGCCACCCAGTTTGTGGTATTTTGCTACATTAGCCGTAGAAAGTTAATACAATGCTTAAATAAATAAATAAATAAGTCAATAAACAGACTTGGAGAAAAACATATATAACAGTTTAATTCATCATAGCCTACAGAGAATAAACAAAAGTAATGAACAATAGAATGGAAAATAAATTATGATAATAATCTTACAATGGAATACTGCCCGTCAATAAGAAATAATGACATACGGATTCGCTAATCAACTTTGGTTAATCTTATAAACATTGAGGAGGGAAAAGAAGGCAGACAAAAAAGTTTAAACACCTTATTATACCAGGGATATGAACTTCAATACCAGACCCAAGAAAACTTTCTGGAATAGTAAAAATTGTTCTCTGTCTTGAGTTGTTCCGCTTCATCCCCCATGACCCACCTCCCAGTTTTCTTCTGCATCTACCTTTCCACTGCAGACTGGCCTCTTCTGTTTCTGAAACTTGCTCAGCACGCTCGAGCTCAGACTCTCTGTACCTACCGTTCTCTCTGCCTGGAATCCTTGCTTTCATGTAATCATATGGCTTTTAGGTGGCACAACATTCAGGCATCTACTATTAATAAAATGTTCAGGACATCTTCTCTCATTGCACTGTCTAGAATAATAATTGCCATCACTTTCTCTGTTTTTCTCTGCCTGTCACACAGTAAGTTCTCAGTATTTATTTGAGTGACTAAAGAAATGAATAAGTTCAGTCATAATTAACATCAAAAGAAACAAAGAAAATATTTTTAGCTTTATATTAGTTGACTTGCTGTCAGATAATCAGCATTTGTAACCTTATAGGTTATGATGTATATTTAGAAAGCACAAGTAATCAAGCAAAAATGACACAAATTATTTTGTTTTATTTTTTTTTATCGAAAGTAGCACCTTCTTGCCTGTAGATACATAACTTAGCTAACTAAAATCAAAATAAAACAAAAACAAAAATAGAGCACATATACCACCTAACATGAAAATTAAGTATAATTGAAATTCATTAAATGGAGGGCAGAAGAAAAGTTTATTTTATGCCCCATACTAAAAGAGAAAAAATAATTTTTTTTTTCAAATTACAAACAAGAAAAAGCAGGGGAAGGCATACTAATTATGACCATGTAATCTGATGATTTTGATTACGATAAGATATTCACTGGTAACTTTGTAAAGAAAAATATTCATGGATTTAAAAACAGTAAATGGCTAACAAGCTAAAACTTCTCAATATGATACATGGTTTTACACCTTTAAAAGTCATTGCCTTGAACTTGCCTATATGTCACGCAATTTTAATAAATCATTGCTTTGAAGAGAATAGCAACATTAATACTATTTACCTCAAATTCTTAGATTGTTGCAACATTGCTAGTAGAAAAATTGAATAAAAAGTGACTTGATATATATATAAATACAGCAAAAAGATTAAAAAAATTTATTATTTAAAACATTTGCATTGTGTGATAATGTTTTACCAGTACATTGAAGCTAATTAGAAAAAAAAGAAAATAGAAGAAAACCACTATGATCATTAAGCACAAAATGATGAGAGATTAAATTTAAAATAACCACACATGTCAGGGAAATATTTTCTCTTTTAGCAATTCAGATTTTAATTGCTATAATTTCTGGAAGGATATATGCTAGAGATCCTTCTCATTTCCAAGTTGTGTAGAAGAAATATATATATATTAATATATGTGTGTGTATGTACATGTGTGTATCTCTCTATCTATTTATCTATCTATTATCTATCTATCTATAATTAAATAGGCAGGAGGCCATTAGCCTGAGGCTTCTCCTTTCTGTGGTTACAAACTGCAACCTCTAATAAATTAATACATGAACAAACTGAAACCCTTACTTACAGGTATATATATATAAATATATTTATAACAAACAGCCAGCTTCCAGCCAATCAAAACAATTCAACTTAAGCCAACTAATCATAGGCAGCCAACTGATCAGACCACGTCCAAATAAAGCAAATGCCTAACCGTAGCATTAATGATTACTTTGCTTCCAGGTTCAGCCAATGAAAGTTAACTGCTCACTTTGCTGGGTGGAGCTCTCTGAACCTCTTCTTGGTTTTGAGTGTTACTTGATTCATAAATTGCCCTTTGCTCAAACGCTACTTAATTTAATTTGCCTAAAGTTTTTCTTATATATATATGTGAGTGTGTGTATATATATGTGTATGTGCATATATGTATATATATAGTGTGGGTGTATGTGCTTATGCATATTCATATGCCTTCAGATTTGGAGAAGTAAAAATTTACCTTTTTCTACTGACGTTACAGTTCAAAAGTTATGTATTTAAATTCATTTAGGTTAAATTTCCCTCCATACACAAATGAGATTCTTTCTTCCATGGAATTATATCTATCAGTCATAAGAATAAATAGCATTTTACAAATAAATAGTATTTTAAAATGACTAGAATGGCTGCATACAGTGTTCAAATGGCTCAACTGTACCCTATTGAGAGCATTCCAGCATTTTAAAATATCAATCATGGAAACAATACTATGCATGTGTGTGTATATAAATATATGTTTCTACATATACAATAGAGATTTGACTAGGAATTATAACAGATTATACTTTTCTTTGAGAAGCCTACTCTATTTTGAGTGCATAATAAAGGTTGGTGTAATAAGGTTCTCTTTGCCATTTGGTAAAGTATAGGTAGTATAGTGCCAGAACTCTAAGCTCAAATCTCATCTTCACAGTGAGTGACCTTGGACGAATTAAACAGATTGTTTGATCTCAGCTTCCTCTTTCTATAATTGGAATATAACAATGTCACCAAAAAAGCACTAAATAAATGTTAGTTCTTTTTAAGTTTAATTATATACCTCTATCATTTTATAAAAATATTGCATTATTCTTTTATCTTACTAAGGGAAAAAATTATATCTTCTTAGCACAATGCTTAGAAAATGGAATGCCTCTGTTAAATGTTTGTCTAATAAATGATTTATCAGTTTTTCTGGATATATTTGTTCTCCCCACACAGAAAAATGTCATAATTTGGGTTCTGAATATTAGATACTAAGGACAATCATACCAGTGCCCAGGAAGTTTTAAATTAACATAAAGTTAATGTTTGAATGAAAAGTATGACCTTCCTACTCAGGACTACTCCCA
This sequence comes from Lepilemur septentrionalis, assembly GCA_963573855.1. Classification (NCBI taxonomy): domain Eukaryota; kingdom Metazoa; phylum Chordata; class Mammalia; order Primates; family Lepilemuridae; genus Lepilemur; species Lepilemur septentrionalis. Next base: position 14,064 of record CAUYMX010081411.1, read on the forward strand.
AGGGTCAAGCTCAAAAGTGTGATTCCACCCACATACCAATGTATACTTACATTGACACAGTTCTGCTGTAAGTAAACATTAAGTCAAGATGAGAATATCTTAACATCAGCAAAGTGCAGACAAAGGTCATTTGTCTTCACAACTCAAAGGTTTAAATATTCACCTTGCTGGATAAATCACAAGGATTTCTGTATATTTCAATAATCCACCAAGAAATCTCCAAAATGAATAAAATGTCACATAATAGACATAAAAATGAGTTGAAATATCAATAATTCTTGACATACGAGTGAAAAAGCAAACTATAATAGTAAAATTGTTAATAGAACGAACATACTGATGGCAAAAAATAGCTAATTTTCCCTTAATTTTATTGGCCCATTTAAAGGCCCATTAAAGATCTTAATTTCCTTTCATGCAATCGACTTATGTTTCATGTAGTCCTTACTATCCTGAATTATGATTTAGTAAACTATGTATGTTTTGTGTGATAAGTGTTGCTTCATGTATAAAAATTGAGAATATAGGAAATGAATGAAAAGTTAAATGTGACTTTTATATTATTTCATAAGTGAAGTCAGTATATGCTAATTTTGAAGATAATTTTAATAATATATTTAATATTATTTATGTCTTTTTCAAACGGAAGCTTTCGAGTTGTTACTAAAAATTGAATGGTTATGAACAATAAATCAATATAACAAAAATATCAGTAATGATATTCTCAATTATACCTTTCTCTTTACCTAATACTGGCAAAAAATGTTTTAGTATTATAATTAGAAATGTTCATATCAATTTAATATATAAAGTAATAAGTAATACTCACAAAAGATCCACTAGTATCTGCACAGTGTACTGTCTACACAATATTGATCCTCTTTTTCATGTCATTTCCCACATTTATTTTCTGAACATAAAATATTGAAAGTTAATAATATCGCATCTCTTTCTAAATCAACACTTTCTAGAAAATGCTTTTCTAGAAACTGTAATTTAGAGAATTAGTAACAAATCAAATATTACACAATTCTTGATGCCCTTTACCAGAGAAGGCCAGATGAGGTGAACTTGGCTAGCCCAGTTTCCTTCACAATATTGAATTTTTTTTTTCAATTCAATTCTCTGGGGAGAAAGGAATGCCAAAATTATAATACTTATGAAGAAATTGTGAGGGTTGAGCATTGTGGTTTATCCAATGTGTAATCAGGAGAATGCTAGGGACAGTAAAAACAGGCCAAAGATCCAAAAAAGACTGAGGATCTAAATAGGACAAAAGAGGAATAATCCAAATGAGACCTGTTTTTCACAGTTAATAGATCAACGATGACATCTTTTAACTGTTACTATAAATTCTTGTGAAATGCTTGATTGGGAATTTGAATTTGATCTAATTAAATGACCAAAATGAGACAGGCCACATACTTCCCCTCTAAAAATGTATGCCCACGTCATTTGACATTCCAAACAGTGAAGCCAGGTATTAGTTTTGAGCTCCAAGTTATTTTAGTTACTTTTCTCAGTTACTTCAATAATGACATTTAGAATTATCCAACATTAAGTTATCTTGCGTGACATGACCTTCCCCCTTGGTTATTAAGTAGAAGTTTGTATAGCCATACCTCAAGAATGTAGTAGGAAAATGTCTTCTACAAAGGTTCTCTAAGCTACCTATCAAAACTATTTTCTATAGTTCCCTGAAATTAAAAGTATTAGAATGAAACCTCATATTCATATTTTCACCAGAAAACACATAATTATGTACATATGTATTATAATAATTATAAACTTCAGTTCAGAAAGTATTGTCAATAATATTTAGCCAGAAAAGCTAGAGAATTCTCATAGAAAATTCTGACCAATAGATTTACAGGCAGTGAATATTTTCATTATACTAATTTAGGTTTTTGTGCGAACTTAGACCATTACTTAGTAAAGATGGAGTTTTAAGCATATAGATTGACCCAAGGGATTTTAGACTTTTAAAAAATAAGATTACAAGGATCACATCAATATTTAAAACATCATTAGTGTGGTACTTGTGATAATGCAGAGAGGACTGGGTTAAAGTTATGTTGCTATTAAGAGAAGGTTTGAAACGAATAAATAGTATTTTAAAATGATTAGAATGACTGCATACAGTGTTCAAATGACTCAACTGTACCCTATTAAGAGCATTCCAGCATTTTAAAATATCAAGCATGCAACAGTACTATGCATGTGTGTGTATATACAAATACATGTTTCTGCATATACAGTAGAGATTTGACTAGGAATTATAACAGATTATGCTTTTCTTTGAGAAGCCTAGTCTATTTTTGAGTGCATAGTAAAGGTTGGCATAATTTAAATAACATATAAAATATTCTTTATTTATAATTTGGAATGAATATTTGAGGGAGAATATCTATCATGAGATGAATCGTGACAAATCCTACGAGATTAAAATATCAAATCATTAAAATTTGAACCATAAAAATAAAAGATAATTGAAATAATTAAACAACTATAACAAAATCCGTAAAAATCTCTTTGCTGCAAAGATAAAGAATGTAATTTCATTGGGGATTAATGCTTCACCAATATGTGAAAGTAAAATTATAAAAAAGAAAAATAAGATGCCATGAGTAAAGTTTATTCTGCTAGATCAAACGTCTAAGGAAACAAGCAAACCGAACAAAATCACCATTATTACCACCGAATTTAATTAGATAAATTAAAGTACAGGAAACAGGCTCTGGCTAATTTGACTTTAACCTATGAAGAAACATGTCTGAATACAGGACAGATTTATAGCGCATTGATAATATAATTTAAAGTAGATCAAATTTACCTCATTGGAGACTATTTTACATAAATTTATTTATGAGATAAAGAATTGATTATAGTTTCAGGAGATGAATACTTTTCTGACATATGCCAGAAATATTTATGAAGTCAGGGTTCATTTTTTACTTCCCAATCAAGATATAATTTAATACATCTGTAATTGTTAGATGAAGGGGACATTAAATGCCACTCCAAATTATATGGCAAGGTTTCAAATATACAAAATTCTAAACTGTTAAGCAAAGCATGCTATAACAATTGAAATGAAAATGTACAGTTTTACCTTATGCTGTGCATATAACACTGTTAAAATAATGTTTTATGTGAATGTATGTGTATGTGTATGTGTTCTAAATTGTAATAATGGGATTGATGTGTACATTTATCCAAAAATCACTTTTTTATTGATTCAAATTTTTTTCTTATAAATATTCAGCTTTAACAGCACAATTCAAGGATCTATATTTATTTTGTTAAAAGGGAAAAATAAATAATAAAAATTTCCACAGAGGCTTATTCAAACAATTATAAACAACACTGTGATTGATTATTGTTTAACAGTGACAGTAGAAGTAAAACTCCCAACCTGACATTGATTTTCAGTGTTTCATATTGACAGTAGATATTCTGTATATGTTTTAATGACATTGATTGGGTAAGATAGACAAGAACATTATTTGCGTGCCCAATGTGTTTCATGTACTTATATACTGTCTAATTTTATCCTCCTCACAAAAACCGAGAGCTGTAAATCCACAATTTACTGACGTGAAAACTTCGGTAGTCAGGATATAAAGTAATTCCACTTATCTGAAAAGGATGAATGGAAATTTTGGAAGAAATCGTGGAAGGTTTGTGGTAACGGGTAGCAGCCAGGACAATCCTGGTTTACATCTGTTACCGAGGGTGATTATTAATCATGCCTCTTTCACTCTCAAATGGCTTCCAGTTTGGATGACAAATTATATGGTCACTGGAGCAGTGGAGAACCATGACAGGCTTTTTAGTGGATAATGACATGATGTGGGCAATGCTTTAGAAAGATTAATCCGGAAGAAATGTGTAGAAAGGAATGAAGATAAGAAAGACCTGAAGCAGGGAAACCAATTAAGTGTCTACTTCAATCATCCCAGGAAATGTACTGAAAATCTGCACTAGGACAGGGACAGTGGCCGGGAAAAGAAAATATGTAAGACGAGCTGACCAAAGTGATGTTAGAGATGTGGAACAAATAGGATTTGGATGTTAAATTTTTTTTTTTCATGCAGAAGATTGAGGAATTAATGGTGATATCAAGGTTTGGATCCTGAGTGATTGCGAATATCCCGATGCCACCAACACATGTGGAAGGCACTGTGTTTGTGCCCTTGGCCTGGAGGCTTTTTCGTTCGTTTATTTGGTTTTGGTTTTGGTTTTTTTTTTTTTTTTTTTTTTTGAGAGAGCTGCTTCAAATGCTTTCTCGTAAATTATTCCACTTGAAGTACTAAGATGCCAATTTACATTAGTCTGAAGAATTTCTAGCTATGTAGGTCACTTATGTGTACAGTGGATTTTAAAAACTGTGTTAACATATAAACCTACCTTCTAAAATTTTCACAATTGATTATTCTTTCCTCTTTGCATATATTATCCTGCAGAACAACCCCTCACCCCAGCATGAGAAATACTGTAGTTTTTTTAAAAAATCAATTATTATGGTATCTATTCTATTTCCCCACAGAATCAATATTATATGTAATGGAAGCTATAAGTCTTAGGGTACTATGACCAATCAAGTCTATATACTCTTTAGATAGTGTTGATATACTTCGCATTTTAGTAAAAAATCAGGAAAATGATACTAACAGATAAATACTACTGACAGGTTAAATTTGCCAATAAATAATTTTAAGGTAATTTTGAGGATAAAATACTGTATTCTTCTAAATAAAAGAAAATTGCTTTAAAATTTCATTGAGAAAGCTGATACCTGAAGAAAATCATGCCAAATTAGAGTGTAGTGATTTGCTCAATGAAAACTTAGAAGGGACTAGGAAGTGGAGTGAGGCCTTTTTAGTGGAATCAAAGGATAAGCAGTCCTTTTTTTTGGAATTTTTCCATGGATGTGTTACATTTGGGTTTGTATAAGTCTGTCACTGTCTCTACTTATACTTATTAATTGTGATTAGGGATTTTAGTTTTAATTTATAAATGAGGCAAAAAGTGATAGAAACAAAAATGTATTATATATTTTCTGGAGTTATTTGAGCAGGAGGTAAAGGGAAATGGAGGGTTTTTGGAAAGAATTCTCTTAACACTGAGAAATAAAATATCTACAGTAGACTCTAGCGAGGAGTAAGCAAGAAAAATCCTGTATATAATTATGACAAAACTCCATGCAGAAGAAAAAAGACAAATTGCAGGGAAGAAATAGCTCATTCAAGATATCAGGTGTTGTCACTATTTTGGAACAGCTTTGCTGTAAATGGAATGACTTGTGGATAGATGAAATGAGAAGGTAGTAACCAAAGGAAACATACAAATCCATGCTTATAAGCTACTATTTGTATGTGTAGCCCATGGAGTGGGTAAAAATATTTACACTACCACTGTTATTACATCCATAGTTCCTATAATGTACCAGGTAATGTGAGAGGCAATTTACACAAACTACATGTCAGTGACTTTAAGAGAGAGCATTAACTTTTCCACTGCACAGATGAGGAAATTGAGGACTGAAAAGATGACACACTTTGCTGAAGTGCCCTCTGCTCATAGAAGGTTGCAGACTCTATTCTGTGACTTTAGACAAAGAAGACTGAATCTTTACTGCATTCTAAACTCTGAGCCCACGTATTCTCAACCAATTCATATAGCTTGCACCTCAAATTACAGGGAACCTCTAAAATAATAACAGTTGCCTATTTCATAAATAGGTATTTTATCACACATAGACTGGTTACACTTGGAAAGTTCTGCATTGGAAAACCAACATCCAGTCTTTTATCTCCATGTTATTTCTGAATAATTAAAATTATTTGCTTCCCAACCTTCTCCTGAAGCTGTAATGTGAAAAAGAGTGCATTATAAAGAAAGTGATGGCAACAAATTGAAGCGCCTTTATTTTAATTTTATCTTTCAAATAAAACAAATATTTTCTCACTATATTTGTATAAAACTATTTAAATGGTAGACACTTTTCGTTGTAATTTCTTAAAAATAACTGTTACTTTCCAACAATTTTTGCCTACCTTTTTGCTTACTATGCTTTCAGATAAAAATTTGCTGTAGAAATCTTTACTAGGAAAATGAAATTTGAAGACCCAAGAGTTTTAAACAATAATACTTTTTAATAAAATCACTTTAACTCTAACTAAGTCTCCATTATAGAAATTTAGTAATCAGTTAATAAATAATGCCTTCTTTAAAAGTTACTGAGCATGTGGTGAATATCTTCTTTTGTCCCTCCAGATGTGTCTGTATCCACTGCCACCTTATTCTGTGCCTCCCTGAGGCTGAGACATGGGTGGAGTATACCGCTGAGCTTTCTGGCTGAATTCAAGGAGTGGGGAGCCTGAAAGGACATCTGGAAAGGGGAATGGGCAAAACCATGCTAAGGTGTATTCCCCCATCCAGCTTGAGAGGTTTCCTTTACTGGCTGTATCCCTCTATGTTAAGTCTCACCTGCCCATAGTCTCTCTTTTTCGTAGGAACCAATACCTGTTCCCCACCCCACTTGCCCCTTCGGGTCGGGGAGTGCTAATGGGTGGCTGGGGACACAAGTGATGGTGTCTTTTGTGCTTTTCCTATAGCATTTGTATTAGTTTGCTATGGCTGCTATAACAAAGTACTACAGACTGAGTGGCTTAAACAACAAAAATGTGTCGTCTCACAGTTCTGAGTCTAGAAGTCTGAGATCAAGGTGTCAGCAGGGTAGGTTCCTTCTGAGGCTGTGAGGGAGAATCTGTTCCAGGCTTTTGGTGCTTTGCTAGCAACCACTGGCACTCGTTAGACACGTCAACCCTATCACTACCTTCGTGTTCTCATAGGATTGTCCATGTTCAAACATTTTTAAATATAAGAGATATCTATTTTAGGATCTAGAAAGTTTAAAGACCGCATCATTTATTTCCCATGTGCAAATCTGTATTTAGAACATAGATCATGATATTTTGTTTACACAAATCCATGCATTAAAAAATTGACATGAAATCTCTTGGTTTAGTATCCAAATTGCTTAAGCAAATTTTATGAATTTCCCTAACAAAGTTTATGAAATTTTGAAATAAGAGAAACAAGTGTTTTAACCACACTTCTAAAAATCTTATGTCTCGAAGATATCGATATTAAATAAATACCATTCCTCAGGTTTGTTTGCATAACCACATAGTCATGTGCGGGGGGGAAAAAAGGGAGGACAAAGGGAGAAGGGGGACGTGGGTGCGGCAGGCCCACGAGGATGTCAGCTGCTCCTCCCAGTGGGGCCAGGTCCCTAAGATAGGGGTCACCACAGAGGATAAGAAAATTGATAGGAAGTAGAGAGAATAAAAGAATACACAGAGACTAAGGTATAATTTATAGTTTTATATAAAAAGATCAGAATAATCACAGCGGGGGTCTTAGGTGACTAGATCA
>CAUYMX010081419.1:0-22753 GCA_963573855.1 Lepilemur septentrionalis
AGGCGGGTGGATAGCTCAAGGTCAGGAGTTCAAGACCAGCCTGAGCAAGAGCAAGACCCCGTCTCTACTATAAATAGAAAGAAATTAATTGGACAACTAAATATATATGTAAAAAATGAGCCAGGCATGGTGGCACAGGCCTGTAGTCCCAGCTACATGGGAGGCTGAGGCAGAAGGAGTGCTTGAGCCCAGGAGTTTGAGGTTGCTGTGAGCTAGGCTGATGCCATGGCACTCTACAGCCTGGGCAACAGAGTGAGACTCTGTCTAAAAAAAAAGGAAAATTTTATTTTAAAAATGTAACTTTATTAGTGGCTGGCTCAAGTCAAATAGACACAAAAATTAAACGTAGAATTTTTACCTTTAATAACTGTTTAACTTATTTAACTTAATCTTCCTCAAATATTTTTCCTCTGACCTCAAATCTTACATTATCTTATTTATTGCCTCATCCTACTAATTAACTACATCCCAAGAAATCACCTAATATGCTCACACTTGGCTCCAGTTTAAAAAAAAAAAAAAGTCAATATTATCCAGTGGTCCCCAACCTTTTTGGCACCAGGGACCATTTTCATGAAGACAATTTTTCCACAGACCAGGGATGGGGGGGATGGTTTCAGGATGATTCGAGCACATAACATTACATTTATCGTGTACTTTATTTCTATTATTACATTGTAAATTTTATGTAATAATTATATAACTCACCATAGGTTGGGGACGCCTGCAAAGATTTTCAGGCTGGCCCTACGCTGGCAATTTTTAAATCAGATAAATCCCATAGCTAGTATCATCACTACCTACTCTGCTAGAATCCATTGGAATATCCTATATATTCCAAGTTCCTTAATGGTTATAGTGATGGGCCCTAAGTACTTGACAAGGTTTCTGGCCATTCTCTGCAGGTACTTTTAACAAGCCCCAGCAGTCAGGGAACGCCCAGTTAAATTAAAATTTTTTCTTATGGGAAGTAACAAGGAAGCAACAGAAATAATACACTGTTCTGTCTAGGTATGCGGTATTCAGTCCTAAGCATGGCTCTGCAAAAGATACACACTCTTTGCTCATCATCATATTCCTAGAATCTTGTACAATACAAGGTACACAGCTGCTGCTCAACATTTATTTAATGAATACATGAATAAATTAATCATTCAAATAAGCCTGAGGTCATGGTTTTTGCTTTATTTTTTTTTTCCACTGGTGTTTTTCTTCTCCTTTCCAAATAAAAAAATGATTAAAATATTTAACAAATATGAATGAGAAAAACATATAATGGTTCTCTTAAAGTCCCTAGTTCAAGTTGGGCATTCAAAAACTTTTGTTTAATTTGATGGGTTCAAACTTTTCTGAAATAAAGGGAAGACACTGTAGATTCTATTTTCAAACACCCTGTCTTGTTATGGTCTCAGAAAAATGCTTACCTAGAAAACATAGCCTCATATCACTTCATGTAAAATAATCAAATGTACATAACATGTTTGTACCTATATCAAACTATCCCCAGTAATTAACTAGGTTCCACCTTTAACACTTCACTCAGGTTGATAATTGTATTTCTATAATTTTTATATACATAAATTTACTTGCTAAGTAAATTATACTTCCTAAGTAAGTAATAAAACAGGTTCTAGCTATTTTTACTTTCTCTTATTTTTAATTAAGTATCAAAACATAAATAGCTCTATCTGAAGGACTGAGATCAAGTAATAAGAGTACATCCATACCTAACAATAGAAACCACTTACGTAGAATATTTTGTGGACCAGGCACTATTCTAAGTGCTTACATTAATTCATTTAATCTTCATGAAAACCATATGACATAGGTATTACTATTTTTCCCATTTTACAGATGAGAAAATAGTTCCAGAAATGTCCAGTTGCTTGTCTAGGCTCAGACAACTAGAACTGATCAATCTCGACCCTGAACAGAGGCAACCGGGCTCCAGAATCCTTGCTCTTTGCCTCGTTTATGCTATGTTACCTCTACACTTAATATAAAATTTGATATTTAACATTCAATTTTTAGAGAAAGATACCAATTGTAAGCTGTGGAAAGTAAACCATACCAAAATTCAAGTCTTCTTTGGAAGTACATTACAGACTGAACTAGAAAAACAAGAAAAGGACTTGAGCCAGTGAATAAAATAATGTTCGTGCTTGAGCATGTAGATATTAATTAGGGAAGTAAAACTGAGAAGTCATATTCTTTAACATCCAGGTCTTTTGATTCCACTAGTGGCCACTTATTCCTTTAAGAAATGTTCACTATGTCCCTGATGGGATAGGAAAAAGTAACAGACACAATCTCTGTCCTTGAGCAGCTTTGCAACCCACACATGGAAAGCAATACCCACAAGAGCCAAATATACTTCCCAAACTTTACATCATGAGTTCCTAAAAAAAAAAAAGAAAAGAAAAGAAACCTGTATCATATCAGTTTTCCATAAGAATATTAAAATTGACAAAGGACCAACCATCAAATATAATGTAAATGCAATGATCAATATCATGTTAAAAAAACAAAAACTTGCCTAAAGCAGTAACATTGGGTACATAGGTATATAGGTTGAAAAACAGGAATAAATGTCCTGGGCCTCCCTATGTTTAAAAGGCCCAACACAGCATGCAAAATACATAAAGCGTATACCCAAACAAATCAATTCTAAACCAATATGCAAACTATACATTTATTTTCAGGCTTTTTGCTTGCTGCCTCAAAAGTTAGAAAATCTCTTTTGTGTGGTCTCAAATATAAATCCACAAAGTTTTGAACTTTCTCTTTCAATGAAATTTCCTTTAGTAATAACAGAAATAACAGTTAATATTTATTAAGCATTTTACTCCAAGGCACTTAACTAACTTCTCTTGCTAATCATTTCAATGCCCAGGAATTAATTTATTCCTCCTCATGAGGAAGTTGTTAACCACGATTCAAAACCACATCTGTTTGATTCCAAAGTCCAGGCTATTACACACTACCTATATTGTCCCTACCAAGTACTAAAAGCATTAGTAATCATTTGTTACAGCGGTGTTTTAAAAATACTTTTGTTACCACAGTATAAAATATTTTCATAACTGGTACATTAAGAACACTCTAAGAGCTTACAGAATAGGAGAAATAAGTGTTTCAAACTTAGAGAGTAGGGAAACAAAATTTTTGTTTAGATGTATTTTTTAATCAGATGAAAAGAAATCAAGAATAAACACCTACATTTAAAATATTATACTTGCCAGAGCCTACCTAGCCAAAACTAATACCTGGAATTTTTCAATATTTCCATTTTAGACAAATTAGGCAAGTGATAGCTAACAGTATAATTATTTTTTTCCTCCAAAAGTAACATTGAGCATGTCCTGAAGACACTACAAACTAGCAAACATAACGCTATAGAGGAAGTAATAGTAAAAATAACGACTACAGAAGTCTAATTTTCAAAGAAAGGGTCAATAATCTTTCATGTGCTACTTTTGCTAATGCTGGAGAGTGGACTAAAATACACAAAACTATGAGCTCCTTAAGCATTAAAAATTAGGTGAGACTTTGCATTTTATCTAGCACACAGAAAGCCTTGTATAAGTGACAAACAAAAAATAAATATTGGATATCCCTGTCTTATCAAGGGAAATTCAATTAGGCAAAAAATTCTGTCCCCCAGGAAAACTGATTGAGGTTTCACTACATTAAAAAATATTTACTCCAGGCCAGGCGCGGTGGCTCATGCCTATAATCCTAGCACTCTGGGAGGCCGAGGTGAGTGGATCGCTCAAGGTCAGGAGTTCGAAACCAGCCTGAGCAAGAGCGAGATCCTGTCTCTACTAAAAATAGAAAGAAATTAATTGGCCAACTAAAAATATATACAGACAAAATCAGCCAGGCATGGTGGCACATGCCTGTAGTCCCAGCTACTCGGGAGGCTGAGGCAGGAGGATCGCTGGAGCCCAGGAGTCTGAGGTTGCTGTGAGCTAGGCTGATGCCACGGCACTCTAGCCCGGGCAACAGAGTGAGACTCTGTCTCAAAAAAAAAAAATTTTTACTCTCTTAAGACTTACATTAATTATCCCCTTGTCAAAACTTGGTTCAAATTTTAGTTCAACAAGCTAAATAGATAAAAGGAAAGAAACAGTGTCAATTCACATTATATCAAAGTACTGAAAACAGGTCTCTAAGTTACATCTCACACTGCATGTTACGCTTGAAGAAGAACCAACACAGTAGGGTAGACTTTTTTTTTCAAGCTTTCCATTTTCCAAATTCAGCACAAAAAAAAAAAGTCTGACCAGAAACTACGGAAGATCCTTCCTTCCTCTTTCCATGCTTTACTAGAAATGTAAGTCTTTCACTTCTTGTCGTTCCTATTCTTGCATAGCCAAGGTTTTCACATATCGAAATTATTTTCACATTGTGCTTTCCTTGTAAGAATTTGACTTTGTATGTATAATTTTAAAAATATGTATAAACTAATTCTAAGCTAAAAATTTTCCAGTACTCAAATATTACTATAGCTTATAATACTGCATATATGTTTACACCAAAAATTTGAATTGAATTCTATGTATAGTTAAAAGACCACCACGGTGGCTCACACCTATAATCCTAGCACTCTGGGAGGCTGAGGTGGGAGGATCACTTGAGCTAGGAGTTCAAGACCAGCCTAAGCAAGAGCAAGATCCACATCTCTACTAAAAATAGAAAAATCAGCCAGGCATCATGAAATGTGCCTATAGTCCCAGCTACTTGGGAGCTGAGGCAGGAGGAACACTTGAGCCCAGGAGTCTGTGGTTGCAGTGAGCTATGATGACACCACTGTACTCTACCTGGGGCAACAGAGTGAGACTGTCTCAAAAAAAAATTAAATTAAAATAAAAAGACCACTACTATCCAAATTAACTGACAAAGATATAACAAAGAATTGATCTACAAGTTGCCTCTGTGACTGTAACAGTTTACATTTAATTAAATTTAAAAGTATTTGATCATATTTTAAAACATTTTATCATAATTTTTATTATCATCAATTAACATTTACTCTGAATCTACTACATGAAAGTATTAAATTCTAAGGAGAATGATCTTGCAAGGCCCAATAAAATGCCATTTTCACCTAGCCAAATGTAGATCCTGTCACCAAAACAGCAATTCTTAAACTTTTTTGTCTCAGAGCCCCTTTACACTCTTAAAAATTACTTAGGGCTCCAAAGAACTTTTGTCTATGTGGGTTATATCTACTGATATTTAGTATTAGAAATTAAAACCAAAAAATTTTTAAATTAACTCATTTAAAGATAAACCCTTTACATGTTAACATACATACATATTTATGAAAAAGTGATTAATCTCCCCCCACCAAAAAAAAATTAGTGAGAAAAATGACACTGTTTTACATTTTTACAAATCTTTTTATTGCCTGGGTCCTCACACCTGTTTCTATATTCAATCTGCTGCAATCTGTTGTTTTGGTTCAAGTATATAAACAGTGGCCTTACACAGATATATAGCTGGAAAATAGCCTTTTCATATAAATGTGAACATTCTTCTCTGACACTCCCCAAAATTCTACAGAGGTAGTTTTTTTAAGATTAGTTGCAATGTGGAATCTAAAAAGCATATCAATTAATTATTCAAACTTTGTCCCATTAAAATCCACTGGTCTATCTTGCGCTTTCAATGTTTCTCTTACCCATCACACATTGATTATTTGAAGAATATTCATTCACTGAGTTATGTTTTATCAATCAAATGTTGATACATTTCATTATACTAGATCAAAAAACAAAAAACAAAACAAAAACCTTTATATCTCCACTGCTTTCCTGAGGAACGTCTTGCGATTAAGAAGCTGTACGCTCACGGTAGCAAATACAAATTTTCAAAATTCCAATTTTCACAAGAAATCTTGAATTTTATCATTTGCAACAAAAACCAACTGTTTTCTTTAAAGTGATGCACTTACTCTGTTCATTTTGAGAAAATGTCTAATGTCCTAATAAGTCAGTTTTTCAACAAAAAATTATGAAAAAAGTGAGGCAACTCACAACTCAAACAAGAGTGTCAGAATTTTACTGTAATTGTTTTCAAGTAGCCTTTAAAGTTATAACTACTCCCCTGACTTCTTAAACTAGGAATACGAAACTACTTCTTCAATGTCAAGAAGAAAATGCACTACCCACACCACAAAGCAGCTGTGAGGCAACAGCCCGTGCAAGTTCCTACTCTAGTGCTGGACACGTGGGAGATGCTTCCCTGTGGCTGAAGATGCTTCACTCTCCTCTATGCTATGTTACCTTAATGAATCCCCTCTAGTGTTTTTTATTTTTCAACCTCCTCATTAAAAACCAAGTTGTACCTCCTGCTTCACCTACTTTTCAACAACTTTAAGTTACCAAATTCCACTCTGGTACGCTGTAGAAAACAGGTAAGTAAGTAGCATTCAACCATAGGTTACAAAAAGAGGGCTTCAGAAGTCGAGACTCTTTCGCAGATTCTAAGACACCAATCTTTCTGATTTAGAAGCCTATTCCTACACCTCTTTAACGTAAGCAACCTACAGTCAAGATTTTCCAAAAATCTGATCTTCAGTGTTATTATGCCAGACTGCAAAATAATTCTTGTGGTAAAATTATTTGAGCAGTCATTCTGAATTTAAACCATCTGTCTGGCATTTACTGAAGCAATTGCTAAAGATATTCTATGCATACAGATGAGATTTTTCTCAACAAAAATGCAAAAATGTTTCCACATCTGTTGTTTTTGTTGATATGTCACCTAGATTAGCAAATTCTTCCCTAGAAAGAAAACAGGCTGAAAACACAGAACATTTTTAATGTACACATGTTTTAATGACTCTATTAAGACTATGCCAGCTTTTCAACCGTATTTTCTACTTGGTACTCTCCTACAATTATACTACAATCATGTGTATGTGTATATACACGTGTGCATATGCAGAGAGACAGAACTTCTGATACTCCAATCAACTGGCATTGTGACTTCAGTCTTTAAAATAAAAGATTTTTTTAAAATCATAGATTTAAGTGCATGAATATTCCAGTTTATCAGATTCTGTCTATAGATGTGAAGGAAATTTCTATGCAGTACCCAAGAACTCTAAAGCATAAAAAGTATATTCAATCGATATTCCAAAAGATAGCTATATCCCAGTGTACAGCAAGTAATTATGCCATAGCCACATCTGTTGTTTCTGACTGCCTTGCATTCCCCTTTTTGGGTACCAGCACACCACCGTTACTTTCTTTGGTTATCTGCTCTTCTCTCCAAATACTGTGATGGAACTGCCAATCATACTGCTCTGCACACCTCACAGATTTGTTGTTAAGGGATTGGTACAAAATGCAGTTCTGACACATCAGAGTGGTCAACCTAGCCACCAGAATAACTGGCCCAGAGATGAGCACAAGACCTGACTAAGCTGGGTTGAAAAGTCCCTGCAAAAGATTTTACATTTGACCTTCAGGCTTTTCTCTTGAATATGTAATTATGACGGTAAAAGCATAGAGCAGTCACTGGTTATACCCTGCGTATCAGAATTTTCCAGAGAAATAGACCTAACAGGACGTTGGGTCTATTTCTAGACCCAACAGGACATTGGGTCTATTTCTAGACCCAACATACATATTATATATATGGGGGGGAGAGAGATTGATTTATTTTTAAGATATATTTATTTCAAAGAACTAGCACACACAACCATGGAGGCTTAGCAAATACAAAATCTGCAGGAAGATCCAGGGAAGAGCTGCAGTTCAAGTCCAAGGGTGGTCAGCTGGCAGAATTCCTTCTTGTTCAAGGGAGGTCAGTCTTTGTTCTACCAAGGCTTTTAACCAAACTGGATGAGGCCCACCCACATTATGGAGGGTAACCTGCTTGACTCCAAGTCCACTAACTTCCACGTTAATCTCATACAAAAAACATCTTCACAGAAACATCTGGAATAACGTTTGACCAACATTGGCACCATGGCTCAGCCACGTTGACACATAAAATTAACCATCACAAGTCTACCCCTTGTCAACTGTAGACCTATCAAATCAGTATAAACAATAGGTTATTATTTGCTACATTATTTGTTGTGAAGAGGCTGTTGGCAGAGATAGATACACAATCTTTGGCATTAATGACTGCATAATCTGAAGAGAGAAAGACATGCACAAACTCTCATCGAAACAGAATATTTCACTCTTCCTATTTTACTGCACACAGAATTTCTCTCTACCTGAAATCTGGATCTTCAAAACTCCTGTGGTGAACCAGAATAAGTGTGGGCACTCTATTCCTTGCCATGTCCTTAGCTGGACTTCACAGCAGTTGGTGCCAGTGACTGTCCTGATACACAACAGGTATAATGTGAGAAGACACAGAGACCAAAAGTCAGAAAAAGAGGATATGGGCCGGGCGCAGTGGCTCACATCTGTAATCCTAGCAATCTGGGAGGCCGAGGCGGGTAAATCGCTCAAGGTCAGGAGTTCGAAACCAGCCTGAGCAAGAGTGAGATCCCGTCTCTACTAAAAATAGAAAGAAATTAATTGGCCAACAAAAAATATACAGAAAAAATTAGCCAGGCATGGTGGCACATGCCTGTAGTCCCAGCTACTCAGGAGGCTGAGGCAGAAGGATCGCTTGAACCCAGGAGTTTGAGGTTGTTGTGAGCTAGGCTGACGCCATGGCACTCTAGCCCAGGCAACAGAGTGAAACCCTGTCTCAAAAAAAAAAAAAGAGGGTATGGTAGACAACTACTATTTTGTCTGCTTGGCACCTCTCCCTAATTCTGGGAATAAAAGCATGTCTACCTACCACTTCTTGGGGGGAACTGTTTCTCCTCAGATTTTTAACTATGCAGTTTGGGTGGGATCCAGTCTGTCCCTGTCCATAAATAATCATGGTCCACGTCAAGCCAAGCCAAGCCAAGCCAAGCCAGACTCCTCCTCTGAGATTCTCTCAATAATTATTACTAAGGAAACAAACAAAAATAGATACTCTAATAATAAAAACTAAAAGGCTATGATCCTGGCAGTTGCAACTTGTCTACAGCCATGTGGAAGAAATGCATTTGTGAAAATGACATAATCACGGAGAGAGAATCAAGAGATGAGAGACTAAGGCCCGGCGTGGTGGCCCACGCCTATAATCCAGCATTCTGGGAGGCTAAGGCAGGAGGATCCCTCAAGGTCAGGAGTTCGAGACCAGCCTGAGCAAGAGCGAGACCCCGTCTCTACTAAAAATAGAAAAAAATTAATTGGCCAACTAAAAATATATTGAAAAAATTAGCTGGGTATGGTGGCACATGCCTGTAGTCCCAGCTACTCAGGAGGCTGAGGCAGGAGGATTGCTTGAGCCCAGGAGTGTGAGGTTGCTATGAGCTAGGCTGATGCCACGGCACTCACTCTAGCCCAGGAAACATAGTGAGACTCTGTCTCAAAAAAAAAAAAAAAAAAGAGTGGAGAGATAAAAAGAAATTCTGACAGCCAACAAGGCCCTGGTTCCAATCACTCCTAATGTCCAAATGCATAAACCCTTCCTGCGCTTTGGTCTCATGAGCTAGCGCATCCCCTTTTGTCAAACGAAGCTCCTCTCAGTTGGGTTTCTAGCACTTAAAACTAAGAGTTCTGACTAATATACAGGGACTACAGCAGAAAAAAGATAAATAAATGTAAAATAAAATAAAGCCAAATGCATCTAAGAATCACGAGGTAGAAGGACAGGTAGAATTTAGAAGAAAGGTTAAAAAAAAGAGAGAGAGAGAACAACTTGTCTTAAAAAATGAAAAGGAGAGAAAAGGGTCAAAGAGATTCTTGACCTGATTTGGAGAAGAGGTAAAAGAAGGTAAACGTAAGAGGACTTTAATCTGGCCTGTGAGCCAGGGAACTATATGTATAAATATAAATATACAAGTAGACACGTTCTCGGAAAGACAGTCTTTTGCTAGATCCTCATAAAGTCACAACCAGTAACAATTAAGGAGGAAGGAGCCTGATGAGATCATCTATGTTAAAATAAAGCAAGTTCTTTGTTCTAGGAGAAAGCTAGTTATAATGAGGTATTTACTTTTACTAATAATATGAGCAGTTTCTGAGAAAAGACCCCTGCCATTAGAACCAGGTGTTCTTTCCTGGACAGCAGAAGGTGTGGGGAGTAAGTCGAGCCCTTCTAACAGGCCTCAATCAATTTTACCTCCAGGTTTGACCTAAATGTAATTTCAGGCTAGTCTAGCTCCTCTCTCAAATCGCCTTCTACTTAGTCATTTATAGCTAAATTGTCTTCAAAAAGTTTTATCAATTTTTTCCTCCACAATTACTTTGCCCAAAACTCTCTAAGACAAGCTGGGTTCCTGGATACCTTGAAAGTATAGCAAAATTTGGTGCAAGTGTACATTTCTTAAGAAAAAAGTTCACAGTTTTCATCAAATTCTGGGAGTTCTGTGAATTTCTGAATACCTAACTACCTAACAATCAAATAAAAGCAAATTTAAAAACTATTATTCTTTCCTGTTTAGACTAAATAGAGAGACTTGTTAAAAAGATGACCTTAGGAAGCAGAAACAAAGCAGAGATTTCAAGATGTTACTTCCAGGGGAAGAAAATACAAAGAAAGGGAAGTTCAAGGACACTACATAGTTTAAATACATCACAATTTTGCCTAAACATGGCTTTCTTTTTTCACAATCGTGTTTTGATTTATAAACCAGAAACAGTCAAACTACTGTCACCAAAAAAAAAATCACTGTTGATTTTGTCACTCCCAGGGATTTCACTAAAATATTACTGAAATAGAATTCCATTTAAATACAAATAACTCTCCATTATGTGGAAATGGTGATCATTTTGGTGGATTTTTAGAATCTTTTTTCTTTCCTTCTTACTCCTCTTTAGTACATGCTATGCTCAAAGCAAAGGATAATCAAGAGAATGGAACGGAACTAAAACGCTAATCAATCCATATTACTACTTACTAGGGTAAGGTTACAGAGTAAGGAAAAGATTACTGAGGGAAGTGATAAAAACTAACAGCTATGTTATTACTCCATCTGCAGATTTCACATTAATACATTACCTGTACATAGGCAACATTTATTAAGGGCTTACTGCAAATATATTCAATTTCTTATAAATCTATTTTTATATTGAGTTTTTCATTTTAGTTATTTAAATTAAATGTCGGTTCTGTTTTACCAGCTTTTTCATTTTTATTGCCTGAAGATTAAGTCACCAGATACACCTACTTTGGCTGTCTCAAAATAGTCAATTCTTTTAAATAATTTTTTCAAGAGTGAAGTACTGTTGATACCAGGTTATGCATTCTGGGGCAGGGAGGTCTTGAAAACCCAGAATCTGGCAATAATTTAGCCAGCCAGCCTTCTAAAGCAAAACCACTGAGTATCGGTCAGTTGCTTTAAATAGTGTTCTGTCAGCCACATTTCTGAATGATACCATTTCAGTTTCAGTGCAAAAAACACATCTTACCCTCTCAGACAGAAGGGATGTAAAGAAAAAATCATACCACAAATTCTACTAATTAATAATTGTTATAAAGAGTAACACAAAGCTCACCTTTGCACCCAAACAAGTAAAGGTGTTGCTTTATACTTTCTAAAAACATTTTTAGTAACTTTGAAAAGTGTTTAAAAATCCAGTAACCACTTAAAAATTTTATATCGTGTGACTAATGGATATAAGAAGTATTTCAGAATACCTTTCAATAGATATAAACTAAAACATCGAATAGAAAAGGCTATGGGATCTTACAGAGCAGTAAGATCCTTACACACACTTGTGCTTGCTCAGTCTAATCTCTAAGATGACCTGTATCTGTGCGACTAAGCAGTGAACAGAACCAGCGCAGTGCCAAGTGCCTCCTTTTGTGCCAGAGACACACACAAAGAGGATTTCATCCAAACCTAACGACTCTAAGTTCCATTTCTAGAAGTGAAACAACTGAGGCTCAGAGATTAAGTGGCTTTCCTGAGAATCAGCAAAGCAGCAGCACATCCAAAATCTGAAAATCTACATTGCTCCTAACAGGAGTTCAGTCCCTGCATTGTCCTAAATCAAAAAAAAAGTCAAATAGACAACAATTACACTAGTGGTCAAAAGAAAATAATTCCAACCTGCAAATAGGTTGCTTTCTAAATAAAGTGAACATCAACCAAACTTTACCGAAGAAAATTATGAGTACTGAGAATTAGGTTTTCAGACAAAATCACCAGAACTTATTCAAGACATTACATAGCCAAAATCACAAGTACTAAAAAAAAAAAAAAAGAAAAAGGAAAAAGACTGAAAAATCTCATAAGATTCCTAACTTGAGAAATGCTCTAAACAATAAAGGAATTAAGTAGGAAGTTTATGGTGAGGCTCGGCAGGTGACAAAGCAGCATTTTAGAAAATTTTAAGAAGCTAAATAATGACTTCACTGGTTCCAGGAGTCTTGGGTGGGGGGCGGGGAGGACTTAACACAAAGGTCTACGGGCAGTGGACAAGGGTCTGGATGAAGGGGGCAGTGCCAGCTGCTGCTATACAAAGCCTAGGTATACTTGTTTTAGATTCCGTGGAAACAGACTTAGGAAAATCCCTAACAAACATTAAAACAAAAAGGACGTTGCACCTAATCCTGAATTAGCCAGAAAATCCAATTAGTCTAAAAAAATCACACTCCTCAAAAGCATTCTTCTTGACTGAAATTCTATTTTATAATAGATTTTTTCAATATTCCCTATAGTGAAATATGATTCCAACTTTGTAAATACATGTATGTATATGTACTTAAAATTTATATTTTTAAATATAATAAATGTCTATATTAGCAGTCCACACAATTTACGAATAAAGACTAAAAAGAAATACTTAAATGTTTTTCAATTAGAAATAAAGCTTAAGTCTATAAATTCAAGAACTGACTTTGTGAACTCAATACGCTATGATAGTAACATGTTGGTTGATGAGTTATTTCACACATAAAATTTTCCAAATTAATTCAAGATTAGGCTTCAAATGCCAGAAATGCATTAGTTTATCATTGTGGGGTGGGAATCCCAGAATGAAATGCAGAATATGACAAAACCACCTAACTTTACTACAAATGTATGAAACCACTTCCTTAATCCAGGTTGGGGAGAAGGTGCTAATTCTACAAACTTTGAAAATGAGTGGAGACTGGAAAACTAAAGTACTACATTCTAATACTGTGGGTACTATATTGTAGTTGAGAAAGTTGCATTCCACAGGGATACAAGTTAACCATTCTGACATTCCTATATATGATACCAGAGGCTCCAGGGAAGAATGCTTTCTTTGCCTCTTCCAGCTTCTGTCGGCTGCTGGCATTCCTTGGCTTGTGGTCACATTTATCTTTGGCCAGCATCTTCAAATCTCTGTTTCATCTTCACATAGCCTTCTTCTTCTGCATGTGTGGTGCCCTCGGCCTGTCTCTTACAAAGACATCTGTGATGCAGGGCCTAGGATAATCCTCTCATCTTAGGATCCTTAACTTAATCACATCTGCAAAAACCCCTTTTCCAAATATGGTAACATTTACAGGTTCCAGGGATTAGGTCCTGACATCTTCGGTGGATATTATTCAGCCTATTACAATAGTTAAAACGATTTTGGAAAAGACTAAACTGGGAGGAATCTGCTTCCCTGATTGAGACTTACTGTACAGCTATAGTAAACAAGGCTGCACGGTACCAGAGAGGGCAGATATGAGTAAAACAGGATGGAAGACCTAAAAATAGACCCACACAAATATGTCCAATTGATCTTTGACAATTGATTTTGTATCCACAGGCAACAAAAAAACCTTGATCCAAGTCTCACATCTTACACAAAAATTAAACTTAATCCTGGGCACCACAGCCATACCCCATTTCTACAAAAACTTTTAAAAAAATTAGCCAGGTACAGTGTGCACCTGTAGTGCTAGCTACTCAGGAGACTGAGGCAGGAGGATCGCCAGAGCACAGGAGGTCGACATCAGCCTAGCCAACATAGCAAGACTCCGTCTCCGGAAAAATAAACAAACATATCTAAACATAGAAAAGATACAGTAAAAACACAGTATTATAATCCTATGGGATCACTATTATATATGCAGTCCGTCACTGACCAAAATGTTAGGCGGTGCATAACTGCACACATACATACCCCTTGTTGTTTCTGTTTCTCTGGAGAAGCCTAAAATGGCTTACAAGTCCTCAGACTTGACCAAAAAACATGATCCATAAAGGAAAAAATAAGTTAGACTTCATCAAAATTAAAAACCTCTGTTCTGCAAAAGACCCTATTAAGAGAATGAAAAGACAAGCTACGCAGGGGGAGGAAATATTTACAAACTATGTATCTGACAAATGACTATATGTAAACTACATAAAGAACTCTCAAAACTCAACAGTAAAGCAACAAGCCAATTAGAAAATGGACAAAACACACGATGAAACATTTCAATGAAGAGGATATAGTGAGGGCAATTAAATGCATGAAAAGAAGTTCAACATCATTAGCCATTAGGGAAATGCAAATTAAAATCAAAATGAGGTATGTATTACTATCCACCTAGCAGATGGCCAAACACATAGTGACAACACCAAATGCTGGTGAGGATGCAGAGAAAATGAATCACTCATAATTGCTGGTGGCAATGTAAAATGGCACAGTCACGCTCTGCAAAACACTTCGGCAATTTCCTAAACAATTAAACACGCAACTACTTTATGACCAGCATTATACTTGTAGGCATTTATTCCAAAGAAATGAAAAGTTATGTTCACACAAAAACCTATACAAAAACATCTACAGCAACTTTGTTTGCAATAGCCAAAAACTGGAAACAACACATAACGGTTAAATAAACTACGGTGCATCCCCTCAGCAAAAAAGAGAACCAACCATTGATACATACAGAGACCTGGATCAATCTCCAGAGAATCATGCTGAATGAAAAAGCCAATCCCCAAAGGTATGATTCCATTTATATAATACTCTTGAAATGACAAAATTACAGCAATGGAGAACGGACCAGCGGTAACCAGGGTGAGGGGATGAGTGGGAGAGGAGTGGGCATGGCTACAAAAGGGCAACATTAGAGATCCTTGTTATGATGGAAATGCTCAGAATACTGACTGTACCAATATCAAAATCCTGATTGTGATATTACAATAGAGGTTTGCAAGATGTTACCACTAAAGGTAACTGGACAGAGGGTGCAGGAGATCACTTCGTATGATTTCTTACAACTGCATACGAATTTAGAACCACCTCAAAACAAAAAGTTTAATTAAAGAAGGCTAATCAAATAGTGACATAAGTCAGAAAAATTAACATCTGGCAGGGACACAGGAGCTAGAGGTGTGAATACTACCTGGGAAGGGGCTCAAGGTTGGCTACAGAGTATCTACGTAACTAAAAATTCACCAAGCCACGCACTGATGATTAGTGCGGTTTACACAATTACATGATATGCCTCAGTAAAAAACTAAATTGTCATTTGATTATTAATCTTGTTGACTGTGATAATGATATCAATTACATATAAAATCTTTTAATTGTCTGTAAGTTTATCCACAATGAAACCATGAGTGTGTTTTAGCAGATGCAGTTTGGGTGGCACGGTGAAACCAGAAAAGGTTACAGAGTGGGTGGGAAGTGAGGAAATGCAGAGAGGCAAATACACACAACTCTTTCAGAAGATGCCAATACAGGAAAAGGGCAATAAACTGATACTCACTTGGGAAGGCGGGGCTGACGAAGAGCTTTACAAAGACGGGAAAACCATAACCAAATTTAGATGCGGGTGGAAAAGACTCGGCATCAAATCCAAAGCCATATGAGCACAACACTACAATCTTTAGCACAAGGTTCACGAAATGTGGCAAGGTATAAAACGCGGAACAACACTTGCATTGTACCGGAGGAAAAGGTGATTGCTGACACAGATGTACTTACAGATTTGATGGTGGAAATAATAACAGAAATAACAATAATAATGGCAGCTATATTTTATGGAATATGTACATGATAGCCAGCCCCCAAGGTGGCCTCAAAGACCCTCAAACCCTGACATTCACAGCCTGCGTGGTCTCCGCCCACACAGAAGCGGGCTGACATGCGGAGCTAATAGGATATGACAGTGTGACTTCCAACCTTAGGGCATAAAAACAGTGCAGCTTCTACCACGTTTTCTCTTTGGTTGCTCAGTCTGAGGAAAGCAAGCCACAGCACTCAGGCAGCCGCAAACAGGCCCAGCTGACACCATGCGAGTGGGGTGTCTTCAGAAGCAGCCCCTCCAGCCCCAGCCTTCACAGGACTTGCGACCTCATGAGACCCCAAGCCTTCAGAACCACCCAACAAAGCTGCTTCTGATTTACTGACCCGCAGAATCTGAGAGACAATAAGTGTGCACTGTTTTAAGCCACTAAATTTGGGGGTAATTTATTAAGCAGCAATAGATATACCTAATGCACTTAATACATGCCTCAACAAGCTGTGGCTCCCCCTTTAAGATACAGAAACTGAAACCTATGGGGGTTAAACAATCCTCCCCAGGTATCACACAGCTGGCAAATGATAGGGAACCAGATTCAAATCTGAAGCCAGCACTACTGACTACTATGCGGTACATGCTCCCCAAAGTGTCCGTCCGTGGCTTTAATTTTTGCTATAAAGTAGAAAGCAAGGTTATCTTACAAGAGCAGGGGAAAGCAAGTGAATCAGAGAACTGAAGAAAATGGAAAAGATCTGAAACAGTTGCCATGGAGAGTCAGCTGGAGACAGGGCTGGCTGGAGAAATCTAATAGGATTTCTAAACAGTGTTAAGGGCCCAGGAGAGGACAGACGCCATCAACCTCCAGTGTAGTAAACTTAATTTAACATGACCATAATGAAGAGAACACAGGATCACTTGTGTACACAAATATAAAATGTAATCTGAAGCGTGAAATAGTGGAGATGGCTGTATGGAATAGAAAACACACGTCTTTCCAAGGCCCACTAGTTCCCTAAGGAGCCATGCATAGCACAATTCCAGGAAACGCTATATATCCTCTGTCAGAGTACCACATGAAGACTGAGAACAGCCTACTGAGACAATGATAAGCTGATGGTGCTACTTCATGTAACTGCCTCAATCTCAAACACCAGAAGTTGTTCTAGAGAATCTTCCCTTTTTCCTATTTCCATTCTAAAATGTTACAAAGAAAAATTACGACCTATGGAAACAATGTACTTCCATGACAATCAGACCACACCTAAGAGCAGCCTCAAAATAATTCACAGATTTAACCTGATGAATAATCCTACAACACAAGTTTAAAACAAAAATGTATTAATTAGACTTTTCACCTACATTCCAGTTTCAATATCACACATGCACTTTTAGAATGACTTCACTTGAGAAATATACTGGCAAACACATAATCTCTAAAGAAAGTTAGGTTAAAAAAAAAAAAATTAAACCATAGGGACACAAAATTTTTTCCAGGCTAATATTCAATGCAATCAAGTGTGGATACTTAGACACTTAAGAGACAAAAGTATATGAATGAAGGTACAGATTTGTGAGCTGTGTATTTTTTTGTTATTCAAGGTTAATAAACAAGTTTAAAAGAACAAAAGTTAGCAATTAATATCCCAGTGACACCTTTCCACGCTGTAATTAATATATCCTAAGGACTTCTTGGAAATAAGTCAAAATGAGCACAACTAGAAAACAGTAAAGCTTTTTCTATTAGAAGAAATATCATCACTGTTCTTCCTTATGCATAATCCATAGAGAGAGAAAAAAACTTTTCCACATTTAAAGTATGTCTAGTCCTACAAGAATAATGAAAACCATAAAGTAACCTTTATGAACTCCACAAGTTATTTCACATGTATTCTAGCTCTTTAAATCAGGATAGGACCCATCTATTCTACAAATATAAGGCAAAACAAATAAGTCTTAACTCTCATAAAGATTTTAATTTTAAAAAATCTATAATTAATATTTTTATTAAGGTGGTACAAGTGTTTCGTCACCCTAGTTTTAATCTTACCCTTATCTGTTCCGTGGAGCTGCTGCTCAGTTCATCGCCAGATTCCGAATCCTGATGAATCCTTTCTGAGCCTTCTCCTGCTGAATCACAAGACTGTTCCTGGGAGAAGCTAGTTTTCTCTATGTCCAAGAACTCTGGGCCAGGAAAATGACCAAATAAGCGTGTCCTATTCTGGCTGGAAACTTTAGGAGAATGTGAGTCATTGTTAAATTTTCCGTTATTATGGGTCAGGTCCAGGCTTAGGTTGAGAGTCTGACCCGGATTATAACTGGGTCCAAAATTCTGATTTGCATCACGAATAAGACCTGTTCCCTGAACAGACGACGATGGCTTTCCAAAACTTGAAAGCTCAGGCAATTTGTTCACATTTTCTGTTGATCTCTGAAGATGCAGACTCTGTACCACTTTCACAGAATTATTTGGCAGTCCAGCGGCAGGCTTGGCAGGCGGCATCAGAGCTTTGCGCGTTACCTCCTTCACATATTGGGCTGGCACGTAGAACGCTTTGGAATTCTCATCTGGCTTGACTTGCCACCAATCATCATTTGTCTTTTTCACTAAGATGTACCGCTCCCCTTGCTTTATCACAATCTTTCTGTCCTTTGCTTCGTACTCATAATCATATTCTACTTCAATATATACTTGCCCTGGAACGATCCTTCCGCTTCTGTCAGCCATTTTCACTCAGTAATATTCACCTCTCAAAAAGGACGGCATGCCACATTATGGCTTTATGGCTTGTTGAAGTAACACCACTATTTTATTTAAACGAAAGAAGAGAATAAAGAAAAACGCTAATGTAATCTGGATTTTACATTTACTCACAAATATAAAATTTAAAGGCCATTTAAAGAACATTGCTTAAAAATCTCAAACCCCACAAAGCAAGCATGCATCTAATACCATATGTACCATCCCATTAAAAACACTTTCATTCGAATTATAACCTACATTTTTCAGTCACTTATGAACGAAACAAAAGCCAACGACTGCAACAGTAAATACAGTAACCAGCCAGACACAAAACTACTAAAATACGAGTTGGGAAGAACTTTCCTTACTTTCGTGACTTCGAACCTTCTGCACCTTCTGAG
Source organism: Lepilemur septentrionalis (assembly GCA_963573855.1). Classification (NCBI taxonomy): domain Eukaryota; kingdom Metazoa; phylum Chordata; class Mammalia; order Primates; family Lepilemuridae; genus Lepilemur; species Lepilemur septentrionalis. Next base: position 19,141 of record CAUYMX010081419.1, read on the forward strand.
AAAGGCTCACTACTGGTAATAAGGCATCTGGATTAGGCACTTACTAAGGGCCGGGCACTCAGCTGGGTTCACTACATGTACTATCTAAGGCCTATTTTGAGCTGAACTTCAGTGACCATGTATTAATATTTTACTTTTTAGTTTCCAAAAAGATCAAGGGGATTAGTGAACTTTAAAAAAAAAGAAGCTAAAATTACTCAATTGTATAAGTTTAATACTACTTCATATAAATGATAAAAAGACCAATACTGTAATTGAGCAAAAACACAAACACATGTAATCCTAGCACTCTGGGAGGCCGAGGCAGGAGGATCGCTCAAGGTCAGGAGTTCGAAACCAGCCTGAGCAAGAGTGAGACCCCGTCTCTACTAAAAATAGACAGAAATTAATTGGCCAACTAAAAATATATAGAAAAAATTAGCCAGTTATTGTGGCGCATGCCTGTAGTCCCAGCTACTTGGGAGGCTGAGGCAGGAGGATCGCCTGAGCCCAGCAGTCTGAGGTTGCTGTGAGCTAGGCTGACGCCACGGCACTCTAGCCGGGGCAACAGAGTGAGACTCTGTCTCAAAAAAAAAAAAAAACACAAACCCAGATAAAGAAAAAATGATAGTTTACTCGATTTCCCTCTTAACGTCTACTCAGGAGGGCCACAATCCCTGTTAGGTTGAATCTCACAAATGCCAACAAATAACCAGTCTTTTTATTCGCACATGTTAAAAAATCTACCCTGCTCCCCAATTCAAAGTCTAAGGGCCGGGCGCAGTGGCTCACACCTGTAATCCTAGCACTCTGGGAGGCCGAGGCGGGAGGATGGCTCAAGGTCAGGAGTTCAAAACCAGCCTGACCAAGAGCGAGACCCCGTCTCTACTAAAAATAGAAAGAAATTAATTGGCCAACTAAAAATATATAGAAAAAATAGCCAGACATGGTGGCGCATGCCTGTAGTCCCAGCTACTCGGGAGGCTGAGGCAGGAGGACTGCTTGAGCCCAGGAGTTTCAGGTTGCTGTGAGCTAAGCTGACGCCACGGCACTCTAGCCGGGGCAAAAGAGTGAGACTCTGTCTCAAAAAAAAAACAAAGTCTATTAGAAATAGAGCTAGGGGAGGCATGGTGGTTCATGCAATGTAATCCCAGCACTCTGGGAAGCTGGGACAGGAAGATTGCTTTGAGGCCAGGAGTTCAAGACCAGCCTGAGCAAGAGTGAGACCACCTCTCTACAAAAAATAGAAAAATTAGCCAGACGTGGTGGCTCACACCTGTAGTCCCAGCTACTCAGGAGGCTGAGGCAGGAGGATCACTTGAGCCCAGAAGTTTGAGGTTGCTGTGAGCTAGGCTGATGCCACTGCACTCTAGCCTGGGCAACAGAGTGAGACCCTTAGGGGAAGGAGCAGGGCCAGGGGAGGGAGGGAGGGAAGGAAGGAAGGAAGGAAGGAAGGAAGGGAGGGAGGGAAGGAGGGAAGGAGGGAAGGAAGGAGGGAAGGAGGGAAGGAGGGAAGGAAGGAGGGAAGGAGGGAAGGAAGGAAGAAAATTGGCTTGAGTAATCTAGCATTCACTTTTATTTCTATACCAACTCCAAAACATTTTAGTACCTTACAGAACACAGCACTAGAGGTTCAAAATGCTCACAGCATCTTGACATCACTACAAGTTGAACAGCCCCCAGCTGTTGTGGGACAAATGTGTTCCACAAAAACACATGATCAAGTCATTACCCCAGGACCTGTGAATGTGACCTTACTTGGAAACAGGGTCTCTGTAGATGTAATCAAGGTAAGACAAGGTCATATTTGCTTTGGGCCCCAAAATCCAATAACTAGTGACTCTATAAGGACGGGGAGATTTAGAGACACAGAGGAGATGTACACAGGAAGACAGTGTTAAGACAGAGATAGAAATGAGAGTGAAGCAGCTACAAGCCAAGGAACAGCAAGGACTGCCAGCAACCAGAAGCTGGAAGAGGCAAGGAAGGATTCTCCCCTGGAGACTCAGAGGGAGCACAGCTCTGCCAACGCTGATTTTGGCCTCCTAGCCTCCAGACCTGTGAGAGAATAAATTTCTGCTGCTTAAACCACCCGGTTTGTGGCACTTTGTTACAGCAGCCCTAGGAAACCAATACATTCAACCTGACACTCAAGGATACTAAAGGAAACTGAGACATACCAAAAATGTGTAAGCCCAAAGTTGCAGGCCAACGTACCAATTTTCCTCAGCACACAAGTGCTTAGCATGTTACTCTACGCTGCAGGTACAGCAGCAATCTTCCCCTCTGAGGACAACGTTCGTCTCTGTGATGCACAGAGCCCATAAGCCCAAAAGGTAAATAAGTTACTGATAAAATTTCAGTAGCTAAACTTTCCTTTCTAAACAAACTACTTGACTAAAAAGTTTAATACAGTAATATTTCGTCAAAAAAATAAAGACTTACCTTAGAAGAAGATGATCTAAATATCCAGCACTACATTTAAACCTATAAAACAAAAAAAATTTCATTAACTCGAACCAGGATTGCTTAACAAAGGCTAAGAATATAATATTGCTTACATTTTTGGAAGCAAAACACTTTTATAACAGCTATACGGAACACAGGACAGTTTGATACATCGTGACTGTGGGCAGCTCCATCCTCCAAACACGTGCAAACACAAGCAGTAACAGCCCCTGCGGTCTGTGTCCCACCTAATTCATTTCTCCTAATTCATTTCCACACTGTTCCAACTTCATTCTGTCCCTTATTTTCTTTATTCTGACAGAAATATCTTTCCAAAGTTCTCACTATATAAGAAACAACTTTCGTAAAATTGTTAAGATGACAGAACTGTTTTTCAAGCTCATGGCATTGAGCAGGTAGAGAGAATAAATACGTATGTTAAAAGTTATTGGGAGTCCTATCCAGGCACGGTGGCTCACGCCGTGATCCTAGCACTTTGGAAGGCCAAAGTGGGAGGATCAATTGAGGCCAGGAGTTCAAGACCAGCCTGAGCAACACAGTGAGACCTCATCTCTACAAAATATAAAAATGAAATTAGCCGGGCATGGTGGCACATGCCTATAGTCCCAGGAGGCTGAAGAGGCGAAGGTAGGAGAATCGCCTGAGCCAAGGAGTTTAAGGCTAAAGTTGAGTTATGCTGATGCCACTGCACTCTAGCTCATGCAAAAGAGTGACACCCTATCTCAAAAAAAAAAAAAAAAAAAGTTATTGGGAGTCCTAACACATTTCCCCACAGATTATTTTTTAATTTTTATATAGGAAAATATACCTTAACAATGGAGATCTGGCAGCCATGAATTTAACTAAGTGATCAAACTTAACAACTAATAGGACAAGTGACAAGATATGCCTGCCCCTTTATGTGATCCAATAAAACATACACAATGTCACCTATATTGTATTCTTGCCAAAAGCATGTTTCACCTCAAGTAATTATTAGGAAACAATCAAATAAATCCAGAACGTGAGACATTCTATTAGACAACAGACCTGAACTCTTCAAAAGTCAATGTTATAGGCCAGGCGCAGTGGCTCACGCCTGTAATCCCAGCACTTTGGGAGGCCGAGGCGAGTGGATCGCTCAAGGTCAGGAGTTTGAAACCAGCCTGAGCAAGAGTGAGACCCC
>CAUYMX010081420.1:0-14952 GCA_963573855.1 Lepilemur septentrionalis
GATCATTTGCTGTTTTTAATCCTGTAGTTAGGTGTAACCTAATTGAATGAATTTAAATTATATGAAAAAAGGCACAAAGGAACAGCAGAAACTGTGCAGGAGAAGATATAAGAACAGATGTGCCTCATGTTAAATTAAAATGCTTCTACCTTCCGAACTTCCTTACTCAACATGTCATGTATCACGACAGATTCCATTTTGCACTGTGTTTTAGTTTTTTAGAGCTTCTCCGTGTGATGAAGGAGAGATTATAGCATTTTGAGCATTTGAGATAGACATGGTACTACAGCTAGGGTTCCTTATATATCTGTATCTATTAAAATAATAGAGGACTTATTTCTTTAAAACTGATGCAGAATTGTACCTGTAATCCTCCCATCAACTTTAAGGTTTTATTTGGGATCTAAGTGAGATACATTGTTATAGTCACCACAATATTCTAATTAGAAACACTATGTTTAAGGGTAATCTTAAATAAACCCTAAAAATGTTCCTACAGTCCCACTACTAGTGTTACATTGCAGAGAACATTAGTTTACTAACTAATTATTTAGTATACTAAATAATTAGTTTACTAAGATTGCCTTGTGGGTTTTTCTCTTCAGAGTGTGAGGTTTATCAATTGTGACGCAGGATTAAATCTGAGCATGTATGATTACAAATGTCCACATGGCTAAGCTTGGCTTTCAACATTCAAAGTGTCTATAAAGTGGAAAGTGCTCTTTTAAAAAAGAAAAATTAAAAAGTAAAAAATAAGGTATCAGATCTCAGTTGTAGGTTTTGTTCCTTCCTCTGAAAGAGACTGAAAGATTAGGTCACACTGTTCTATCAAACATCTTCCACTTCACACTTAGACAAAGTTATGATTTAAGAGGTGCTCATCACCACAGACAGGTCTTTTATGCTGTGAGCTATTGAAATATGAATACACCACTAATTCTTTGCAACTACTAGACTGTAAATCAAACATGCCACTTAGTAAATGACCCTTAGTCTTCATTTCTGTTCCTTATTAAAGATTACTAGCTATTTGTGGGAACCACAAGAAAATATAGGAAATTTTCAAGAAAGTGCCTTAACCTGTCATTTCTCTAAGGCAATTTGTGTCTTTTGAAGCTCTGTGTGTGTATTGAAACAAACAACTAGTTGAAAGATGAAAATTTTAGTCAAATATATTTTTATGGAGTTTATAGTTTTATTCCTTCCATAGGATGCTAAGTAATGAATACCCCCACCCCTTGAATTCTCCAGTTTTTTAATGGTAGGTAATTAGAAACAAAAATTTATTAAACAATGAAATAGTCTCATAAGATGATGAATTATAAAGATAATTTCTCTTGAGAAAAAGGAAGTTTAGCAGTAACATTAAAAATTTTTTAATTCAGCCCAACCATAATAATAATAAATCCCATTTACTGAATTTTTGCTACATACTGGCCACTCATCAGAATTTATCACCTCTGGCCAGCTTGGAGCTGAGAACCCATTGGCTTTAGCAACAACAAAGTCATTGCCTAGACTACTTTCAGAAGAGTGGGGGTGGAAGCTAGGTTTCAAACAACTGAGGAGGAATGGGAAAAGAGAAAGTGGAAACAGCTACTACGGAACAAAATTACTCATGAAGGGGAAAAGAAAGATCCAGCAGGATCTGGTGAGAAACGTGGACCTGAGGAAGGGTGGTTTTTTGTAAGATAGGCAAGAACCGAGCGTGTACAAATGAAACCTGGAATAGGACTTTGAAGGTACAGGAGAGCATAGCAACTGAGGGATCAGCAAGATTCAGGAGCAGATATCCCCTTTGTGTTGTAGATTCTGTCCAACCGTCCTGGATATCTATGCTCGAGCACCTCAAACTCAGCATTCTCATCACCACCTCCAAACCTGTTCCACTGCCTTTGCTTTCTCTCTTAACAAATGGCACCATTATCCCCCTGCATTCCTAAACCAAAAGTCTGGAGCTGATGCTGAAACATGTCTCTTCTGTATCCTCTTATCTTGTTGTCAAGTTATGTCCATTAAAAAAAAAAAAATAGGTGCATTATCACTTCTGAAGATCTTTCCCTGAATATCCAAAATCTAAATAATCAAATTTAGGTTAGGTGCCCTGTATCAATTGGACTCTCATTAGAAAAACAGAAACTGCTCTAGATATCCAAGCAGAAGGGATTTAATGCAAGGAAATAACTATACAGGGGAAGACATTGAGGCAACTGAGGGAGTAACATCAGGGAGCCAACTACCAACTCTAGAGTTTGATGAAAAAGTCAAAGAAGTGGCATTACTAGAAGCAATGGTGCACTGGTTAATGTTTAACATCCAGCTGTCTAGAGACTGCCAATTTCTGTGGTGTAAATATCCCACCATGGCTGATTTCAAGCTACCGACTTGTCACTCAATGCAGAGTTCAGAAGAAATGCACAGGGCTCTTAGGAGCTGGCACACCAGAAACCAGAAGCTGAGCCTGTCAAGCAGAATTTGGAGCCATGGAGGAGAGGCAGCTAGTTCCAAAATACTTCCTGAATAGAGCAAGAGGACGAATACATTGGCTTTCCCCATTCTCCCACGACCATTCTCCCTGTGGTGTCTCACTTTGTTCAAACCCGGCCAAAATCCTACTAAGCCTAGGAAACACAGCATGAAAGTTTATGTCTCCTGAGATACAGAGCAGAGCTGGACAAGGGCAAGGAATGGATTCAAGAACAGAGGAGTAAAAGGTTGGCCTCCACATGTAAGGGCCCATGGAGCACTTCTACCTCCTTTGTAACTCATCTGTAAGTTCTGTGAGGACAGAGACCACTGCATAGCCCAGAGTCTGACATTCATTAAGCATCAATAAATATTTTACAGAATAAATGAATGATTTATTAGCAAATATAATGTCAGCATTTAATAACCAGAAAATCTGTGCTTCTTTGTGTATATATGACTTCCTATCAAATCACATTTATTGGTATAGAGAAGCTATAACCTGGCAAAATAGCATACAAGGTATTATGCTGCTTGACCTGTTTTTTAATAAATCCCATTTGTGCCTTAGCCCTTTCATTCCATCCCATATAGTTTGTTGGAAAACTGAAAGCTTTTAGATGATCTAATAGCTAGTATGTTAAAAAAAAAAAAAAAGAATCTCCAAATTATTTACATATCAATGTTTTAGGAATCATCACTAACCTGGTATATTCTACAGGTTTCTCTGTCCCTCTGAGCATAGTCTGTTCCTCTGGAAACTCCAAAGTTAACATCTTCATCTCTGTTGCTAGCTCCTTCCAGTGGACAAACTGTTTCAATTTCTACCAGTCCTCTCTCTGGTCCAACTTCTATTTCTAGCCACAGTCAACAGAGTGAAATGTATTCCTTTGGAAGGACTGTCTATAGTAGAATTTTCCTGTGGATCTAAATAATCCCAGTGGTGCCTCTGCTTCATGTGGCTACCTTTGTTCAAATATATATTTAGATTTATTTGTAAATCTTATCAAAGAGAAACAAACCTGGACATTATTAGTTAAAGTGGTAAGGACAGCTTTTCATCAGTTGTATACGATTGAAATAGGGAAAGAGTCCACCATGAACTGAACTCACCTTCGATTTGTAAGGAAGTGACAGGGCATTGTAAAGGGGGGATGAAGAAATAAGGAGAGGGTGAGCAGGGGCTCAGTAGGGTCAAAAAAGTAAAAAATTACAAAACACAGGAAGGGGGTGGGTCCATGGGAAACTCATCAGGTTTTGTTAATGGGAATTTATTGAATTTAGGTTCCTTTCCTCTCACCGAAGCTGGGAGAAAGGGAGCCTATCTTTAGGTGTTGGCTAGAACAAATAGTAAATTCTTTTGGCAGCCTTGAGTTTTCTCAGTCAAGCGCTTTAAGGTGGACTAGGATCATCCTATGGGTGCTGCTGTGAGCTGTCAGAAACTATGTTAATGTTCAAGTCTTTTTAGCTCCAAGTTGAGGCCTGGTCAAGAGGAAGGGTCAGAGAAGTCTGGCTCAAGTTTGATCAAGGAGAAAATTTTTGTCAGACTCAAACTGAAGTACATTCTCAGCTCACTCTCACCAGATAGACCCTCTGTTAGAAAAATCTGAGCAGGCCATTCAAATCGTAGTTATTTCTTTTCCACCTATAGCATAAGCTCTCTAAGAGCAGGGACTGGTCCAGCCCCTGTGAATTTATCTATTTTTCCCCACATTCACTGCCACTCAGTTAGACCAAGTGGTGGGGGAGGTGCTCCTCAGGTGCAAGCTATTAAAGGCTGTATATTTTGTATAGAGAAGTTTTAAACATCTGCTGTTTGTTATTACCACGTGCTGATGGTTCTGAACAACATCAGTGATAAAAATATAAACTGATTTATGTGAATAGCTGTACAACTTGATAAATTTACTAATAATCATTTAATTGTACACTTAAAATGGAGTAATGTCATGTTATGTAAATTATATTTCAATAAAGTTATCAAAAAAAAATTCCTCCTCTCCAAAATCATTTATGGAACTAAATTCTAAATAAATTTTCTGGCTACTGTTAAGTTTTGATAACATATATGTAGACTTTGAGTTAGCACATTTTTATCACATATGTTTAACAAATATTATATTTTTACAAGAAAGTTAATTTGGAGAATTCTCAGTTGTACAGCTGATCTGAAACACTTGTAGACTGAGTACATGTTTCCATTTTTAAATAACTTCTAATGGTCAGAAATCATTTGTGCTTAGTTTGGGTACTGTTTGTAACCTTCATTCTTTCATTGAAACAGTGACAGCACAGGGATTGGGAAGATAAAGAAGCAGAGCATGAATGACTTCAATTCTGTCATTCTGTGTGACCACTTGGAGTCTGTCTTAGTCTGTTTGTGTTGCTGTAAAAGAATACCGGAGGTAATTTACAAACAAAAGAGATTTATTTGGCTCATGGTTCTATAGGCTGTACAAAAAGCATGGCACAGACATCTGCTTTTGGTGAGGGACTCAGGAAGCTACCTCTCATGTGGAAGGTGAAGGGGATCTGATGTTTGCAGAGATCACACAGTGAGAGAGGAAGCCAAAGAGAAGTGAAGGAGGTGCTAGGTTCTTTTTAACAACGAGCACTCCAAACTAATAGAGAAAGAAATCACTCATTACCTCAAGGATGACACCACACCATTTAGAAAGGATCTGTCCCCATGACACCATGACATCTCCCACCAGGCCCCACCTCTAACACCAGGGATCAAATTTCAGCATGAGACTTGGTGGGGCCAAACAAACCATATTGAAACCATAGCAGAGTGTATATTTATTTGTGTTTAAAACAAAAAGTTAAACAGAGTGTGCATTATGAGAAGTAATATTTTTGTCTTCTTAGTATCAATTTTAGTTCATTCATATTGAATAGTATCTTTAAAATTAAAATGCATTTTTTAATTAGTAAGCATCTTAAAACTAAAAAAGAATCAAGAAAACAAAACATTCCATCAGTATTATCACTTAGCTGTTGCCTAAATTGCATTTCTTTGCAAACAGTTTGGTTTTATTAAAATTCATTTATTAATTATCAGAAAATTATTTACATAAAATATTATAATAGAACTATAACCAGATGATTATATTTAAAACTATTAAATAGCAATAAAAACAATTGAATGAATAGCTTCACTTTTACCTATTTTTGTGTTTTGCCTCATTATTTACTTCATTTTAAAAATGTTTCTTAAATTGGCATGCTTATATACATGAAGCTCAATGAAAGAAAATTTTTCTTGTCTGTATTTCTTTTTTAGCCTTTGTTATAATAGGCTGTTTGTTTCATTTGATGTTTATAACTGAAAATAATTTTGTCACATGGGGAAGTATTAAAAAATGAGATGCTTCAATGCTAAATGCACCAGGTGCACCCCTGCTGCCAGCCACCCTAATCCCACCCACCTGTCCTCTCTCAAACCACAGCATCTGCCTCCTATTTGGGCTTCTTCCCACTCAGGCACCCTTGCAATCTGTTTTCCATGCAAAAGTCAGATTGACCTTTTCAAAACACAAGTTTGATCATACCCACTCCCTTTTCTTTAAATCCTTTCATTACTTCAAATTGCTCTTGGGATAAAGGTAAATCGCTTCAGCATGGCCCCCAAGACCCTGAAAGGTCTGCTCCTTACCCCTCTCTCTAGCCTGATCTCTCACCAGGCTCTCATTGCTCTCTCTGCCTCACTCTCAGTCTCTTCTACATCGCTCCTCCCCATCTCCACAAGGCCTTTGCAGATGCTGTTCCCTTTGCCAAAAGGCCAGTCCCTCTGTTCTTTGACTAGTTAGTTATTACTCATCCCTCAGAGCTTCACTCAATTGTTATCTGTCCCGAGACGTCTTCCCGAAGCTCCCATTGCTACATGAGAACCCAACAAGCACAGCCTCACATGGCATCCTGTACCCCTCCTTCCAGCACCTGTCACTGTTGCAGTGTTCTAGTGTTGAGTGCATGTAGATTAATGTTTGCTCTCCTGAATTCTCCTGTTTGCTGGTCAGAATATGTCCAGGGCCTGGTGAAAGAAATAGAGAGAGAAAGAGAGAGAGAGGGGGAGAGAAGGAAGGAAGGAGAGAAGGATAGGGAAAGGAAAGAAAAGGAAGAGAAGTGGGGGAAGGAGAAAAAGAAGGGCAGAAGGAGGCAAAGAGAAGGGAGAGAAGGAGAAGTTGAGAAAATCAGGGAGAGACGGAGGGAGAAAAGCGTGACAAGGAATGAAAAGGATCCCGGACAATCAGGAAAAATGTGAACAGTCAGGTCTTGGAATATTAGGAGATAGTTTGCGACCTGAATTTTTTTAGAACTTTTATTGTAAATTATCCATGAAGTATTTAGCAAATGTTAATTCACTCAATATTTATTTAGCATAACTTCCTATGCAAATCTCTTCTTCAACAATCACTTTGTATGGTCCTCATTATAAAGACATGGTCAAAAAGTACAAGAAAACACCAAAACAAAGTAAAAGCTAAATGACAAGAACTGGACAAAAGTATTATCAAATTATAGCACAGATAAAGTATTAATATTCCCAACATAGAAGACCTTCTGAAAAATGAGAAGAAAAAGGTTAACAGCGCTATAGAAAAATAGACAAAAGATATGAAGAAAGAATTTATAAATAAACACAAAGATGTGCTCAATCTTGCTTATAACAAAAGAATGCACTTAAAACTACACTGATGAGATTGGCAGAGATGCAAAAGTTTGACAACATACTCCATCAAGGTGACTACAGGGAAATAGGCTCTCTTAGACTTTACTGGTAAGAAGAATCTAAAATGATACAATTCTTATGGTGAGGAATTTAGTTATCACTAGCAAAAGTTATAACTGTTTACCTTTCAATCCCCCCTCAATAATAACCCTGTCCAGGAATCTAGGAATCTCTTTCAAAGATACCCTGGGGAAGGGTGTATGCAGTGAAGTGTTCATGAAGGTCCATCATACTCCTCTCTCTACTTTTTTTCTTATTTGTAAATATCCATAAATGAAAGGTTTTTAAACATTATTTGCTGATGTTTTCTTTCAACTACAGTATCCTATTGCTTTAGCCTAGGTTTTCCCAGAAGCCTGAGATAAAAGCTGCCACATGACTGGACTATTGAGAAGTGTGACGAAGGAAGGTTAGTAAACTGGGAGTACCTTGTGGAGTTGGCTACCACAAGGGGCTGCTCAAATGGAGGGACTTCGTGAGAAGCCTGATGGAATGAACCTCATCAACAGACACTCTCAAACTTAGACCCCAGGGCTGGAAGTGAGTGGCATACCTGACATACCTGAGCCTACGTCCTGTTAAGTTACCCCTGGGAAGAGAAGTCAAGCCTGTGCAGAACTAGTTCGCATGTCTGTGGCTGGACAGAGAAGAGAGGCAGGGAGAAATTCATGTGGTGCACAAGAGCCGTATGCTACCCCGAAAAGGGATTATTAACTCTTACAGGTGAATTGTAGAACTTACCTTTGATTTGGTATAATGAACTAAATCACATGATTACTTTTGGAAACATTGGTATTAAACAGCCAAAACCCCAAATAGGTAATTTTATGATTACCAACTTCACTAAGACATTCGGCTTCCTCAAAAGACAGCATAATACATATTAAAGCTAGAAATGTATATTATAGATGATGAGTTCAAGCATGTACCAATCTATAAGAACAAGCCAGTTATAATAGGATTTCAGTGATGCAGGCCTGAATATTTAAATATTTAGCATATTTAACACATTAAATATGCTAATAAGGTGGGAGAACCATCTTAAGTATATATATGCACATATGATGCAATGTCATATAGTATCATATAATCTATGTATGTATATAAAAATCGATTTTGAAAAGTTTGATCATAAAAAGAGAGGAGAAATAAGCTGGCATCTCCTGTGCTCTGTAAGCAGTTACTGAGGCAATGATAGGACAGCCAAAGGCTCATTTTGAAGTGCTGATTATTTCTCTATGCCAGACAGAAGTGAGAATCATAGTGATTTACTCTAAGAACTTTGACTGCATTACTGCGAAATCATTTACACATTGTCAAATAATTTGAATACCCACAGAGTCTGTAAGTCCCCACTGCATGTTCTTTTGCATTTCCCTGCATTTCTTCCACCAAAGCCAGATATTGTGTCCAGTAATGAGTCTGGAATTCATGAGCAGATACAACTTCTATTGACTTCAACCATATGGGCTGATTAAAAGGTTGCTGTCTTCTCAAAATGGTCTTCCAACCTGTATTAGTTTTCTATTGCTGTTGCAACAAATGATCATAAATTGCCACAAATTATGGCAAATTACCATAGCCACTTTGGTGGCTTAAAACAACAGAAATGTATTTTCTTACAGTTCTGGAAACCAGAAGTTCAAAATCAAACTGAGAGTAAGGTTGTGTTTCCTCCTGAGGTTCTTGGGAAGACTCCATCCTTTGCCTCTTCTGGCATCTGGAGGATGCTGGCATTCCTTGCATTCCTTGACTTGTGGACCATATCACTCCCATTTCTGCCTCCATCTTTACATTGCCTTCTCCTCGGTGTATGTATCAAATCTCTCTCTACCTCTTAGAGCTTCTTATAAGAACACTTATGATGGCATTTAGGGCACACCCTGATAATCCAGGATTGCCTCCTCATCTCCAAATCCTTAATCACATCTGTAAAGACCCTTTTTCCAAATAAGGTAATATTTACTGGTTCCAGGGATTAAGCCTGGATATCTTTGGAGCCACAGATCAGCTTACTTCGCCAACCATGAGTTAATCTCCTGGGCTATTAATAGTTTACAACTTGCTTATTGCTGCTATATTTTAATACTAACAATTGAAAAGAAAATTCTGCGCTTCCATACCTATCCATATTCTCACCCTAAGATTAGCCATAATTTTGTTTCTAAGGCAGAAGACAGAACTTTTTTTTTCTGCAAAGGGTCAAATAGTAAATATTTAAGGATTTGCAGACCTGTCTGCAAGTCTCTGTCATTATTATTAAATTCTGCTTCTGTAGTGTGAAAGCAGCCATAGGCAATACATACATGAATGTGTTTCAATAAAACTTTATTTCCAAAATCAGGCAGCAGTCTGGATTTGTCCTGTAGCCTGCAGTTTGCTGATTTCTATGATAAAGTCTAGGCTTTTCTTGAGGAAAATAAAAAAATATTTTGTATTTCAGAGTCTGTGCTCCTGAAACTCCCCTGTGTTTTTGCAGCTGCCCTGACAGAGGGAAGGGTGGGTATCCAGGCACTGAAACAGGAAAAAACAACCTGTGTCAGGGAAGCAGGTGTGGAGTGAGACATCCTGTCTTATTTTCCCTCTTAGAGGAAAGAGCTGTGACAGCACTAGGAGTGTATTAGTTTCCTATGCCTGCTGTAACAAATTAGTACAAACTTTGTGGATTAAAACAGCACAAATTTATTATCTTACAGTTCTATAGGTTAGAAGTACAACAGAGGTCTCACTGGGCTAAAATCAAGATGTTAGCAGGACTGTGTTTTTCTGGAGACTCAAGAGGAAAGCCTATTTCCTTCACTTCACCAGCTTTAACCACATTCCTTGACTCATGGCCCTTTCCCTCCGTCTCCAAAGCAAACAGCAGCAGGTCTAGACCGTCTCAGATGGCATCATTCCAACTTTTTCTGCCTCCCTCTTCCACTTTTGTGGAACCTTATGTTTACATTGGGCCCACCCAAATAAGCTAGGATAATCTCCTTTATTTTGTCAGTTGATTAGCAACCTTAATAGTAGTATTTGCGATCTTAATTCCCCTTTTCCATATAACATAACATATTCACTATTCTGGGAACTAGGGCATAACATCTTTAGGAGATCGTTATATCTGTTCCACTACAAGGAGTGTGCAAGATTTATATTCTACTACCAAGCAGAGCTTAGAAGGTGGTAGAACTTCTGATGAGGGATGAATGTAGAGACCCAAGCAGGCTAAAAACTCAACACAGTAACCTTGAGAGCAGCTACAAATTTCTTATGTCAAACAGGATTATATGAAAAGGTGTTTCTGCAACCCAACCACAGTGGCTCCCCAGCTGTCAGCAGAGCCACCAAGCAACAAAGGAACAAGAAAACAATGCTGGCCATCTTGAACTAAAGACCAGGAACCTCCTCCATTTCATGGAATATTGTGAATTAAACTAATTAATTCACATTAAATTAATGTGGAATAAAGCTTCATCTAGCGTGTTTGCACGGCAGGGTCCATATTTGCCAGATCTCTCTCAGGACCTTGGAAACAAGGGCAGAGTCCCTTCGGCAGATGGTGAAACGTCTTTGAAAATTGTAATATTAACAGTTAATTTTCTGTCCTGTTTGGTGACTTCCTGTGTCATTCCAACATTATAGTTTATCGTGCAATTTAGATTTTTCTCCCCTTTTCAAAGAAAAGAGATCCCTCTAGTGGTTCGAGTGAGGCTCTGTTTTTCAGTAGCCACGTAAGAACAAGGACAGAGAGCTCTTTCAATTTCTCTTGAAAAGCTATGAGAGTTGATGAGCTGGGAGGAGAAAGAGATGAGCTGCAACAATAGGAGCACAAAGAAGCATGACTTGATGACCCTCGTACAGTGCCTTGCCTTTGCTATGCTGGCAGCAATCAAGGAAGTTTATGAACCTTTGGAGACTTGTTAAATCTTTGCCACTGATTTATCAGGATCTCTCTGATTATCATTTATGATTTATTGCCATTTTCTCATTCCTGTTATTTCAGCTCATTTCTCCCCTATCTGCATTTCTTTTGGAGACTGCAAATTCCTTTCACATAACTGCAAAGTCCACATACAGCTTCCCATGCATAATTCTACATAGAAGTAGTTGAAAAATAAGAGTGAGTTATCATCCTAATGTTTGTATTAAAAGGGAAAGAGTCAAGAAAATCCATTTGCATTTCCGGTTTGGTGATTTTTACCTCATACCTCATTACATTGAGAGAAGAGGGTCATGGGGTCACTTTCTCTCTCTTCTATTCTAATGAAGCAACTGAAAAGATCAAAAAATCATTCTACATGGTCAAAACCAATTAAAGGAGAATACTAGCAACATGCAATTATCCACATTTTTAAAAAAAGATGCCTGAGATGTAATTAGATAAAATCTGTATATGTTCCAATTACATTTTAACCAATAATTCTATTGTAGACATTTTGCAAAGTAGCTAATATGTTTGGTATTCTGCCTTTGAAGGGTTAGTTTGTTAGGCCCAAGCATGTACTTCTGTCCCTTCCACACAGTGGCCAAGTGGGAGATCTTAAGAATGGGGCTGGTCCCTAAAGTGACCCTGGCAAATAGAAAATCTCCCATATTCATGGGATTTTTGTGTAACAGCTGAGCTGCTTCAAGTGTTCCAGAAAGAAAGAGCCTGAACATTGTATATGTAAATTATCATTTCTCTAAAACTTATAGTCATTGGTTACAGAGCATTGTTTAGATGCTATGGCAATAAATCGTTTTTATGAGTTAATGTGTTTAAAGCTATATTGTCCTTCAATATAAGTAATCAACAGCAGTGGTGTTTTTTGTTCCACTTCAAACTGCTGGTCCCTGGCAAATCTAGACAACAAAATCTTTCAATGTCACAGTATATTATGTATTTCGGAAATTCCCTCTTCAGTCCTTATTGATTGAATAAAAAGGCAGTCAGTAAATGGAAGAGGCAAAACAAAAAAATGAAGAAAAGAAACTGGCTGATTCACAAACCAGGTAATCTGTGAGGGGCAACATTATGCCACCCAAAATATGTCTTTTTGGCATATGGATTATTTTGAGCTAAAGGCCATTAAAAACCAACAGAAGCAGGAAAGGCTCTAAAAGCAAAGTATACATTTTCCTTTTATAAAGGAAATTTCCATTTGTGGAGTTGTCTCCCTCTCCTGTACCAGGAAGAGGAAGGCTTGTATCAACTCTTATCAATGGTGAGGGCACCGACTTAAATCTACAAAACAAGCCTTACTAAAGAACACTCGCTTACCATACTTTTCCTTGTCAACTTCCCATAACTTGCCTCCCACCACCTCAAGCACAATACCCTTCTCCTTTAGCCTAAAATGGTACATGAGCCTAATTTCTAATCACCCCTTTAAGTTACTCATCTCTAGGTGCTCCCATCTGTAAGCACGATGCCCACACTAATAAATTACTGTTTGTTTTTCTCTTTTTAATCTATCTTTGGACAGTCTAATTCCCAGGGCCCCATCTGGAGAACCTAAGATGGGTAGAGAAAGGGATTTTTTCCTGCTACATCAGTGATTACATTAGTTTGAGGATGAATATGAAGCAATAAGGACTACTATCCGATTCTCTCCTTTACCAGTCTTGTATATTTTGGCTGCATTACAAATCAACCCTATAGCCAGTTCCCAGGATTCAAGCTTCTTTTTATAGCATTATGTCTAAAATGTCTGATTCATCCCTATTATTTTAGTAACAACATACCAACCTCATGATAAAAAAATTTAATACCTTCAAACTCTGCAGAACCAGACTGACACATGAAGCTCCTTGAGAAGATACTAGTGGTTAAATGGGTCTAAAGGGCTCCTTCCACTCTAGGACAAGGATGATGATACTATGATGAGGTCACTTGTTTCAGTATCACTTACTTAGCAACAAATAATATTGAATGCCTGTGGTGCGTTCACATTGTGTCAGCTTAGCTAAGGTGGAACCACATTTTCCAGACTTCTCTTTGTTGCATAATTCTGAGTTAGTGTGGACCATAAGTGACATCTGCATAAGATCTGAGTGGTGGAAGTGAAAAAGCAGACTTTTCTTTTTAAATGCTTTGAAAATCGGTGCAGCTTTACTAGGCACGATTACAACTCATGCACATTGTGCCCATCTGCTGGCTCACCTCAGTGGTATAGGGGCCAACGGAAAATGTCCCATTTGCCCTTTGAAGATTCCCTGGAAATCAACTGACAAAAGGTAGAGCAATAGGAAAAAAGGCATACAAAATTTTAACATGCATAGCACAGTAGAATCACAGAATTATGACCCGATAACCGAGTGGGGTACAGAAGCTTATATGCCCTTTTCCATAGGGGCGGGGCGAGATGGGGAATGTAGACAATTCTGAGGGGCAGCACATGATTGTTAGGGAGAAGGAATGGACAAAAATTAACTTGTAAATGATTCTCTTTGGAATTTGAATGAGCCCCCATCCCCACCCCCAGGCAGGCATTATCTTGTGAAAAATCTATCCAGGTATGATTGCATTCCTCAGTCTTCTTTTCTCAAATGGATAATGAGACTTCAGGGAGGGGAAGAAGGCAATTGTGTTTGTTTGGGAAAGAAGCTCTTTCTTGGTGAAATAAAGAAATTCCAAAGAGAGTTTGTGGCTGTGTTTGGGTGGGAGAATGAGAGAAAGTTAGTGGGATCTTAGCTTTTGGCAGCTTCTAAGGTCTCTCAGCATGTCAAAGCCCCAGTCTTTGGAGTATTGCTTCCTGAGCACCAACAATGCATAGGGCAAATCCCAGTCCCAGCTATTTCTGCTCCTATCAGATATCTCTTCAGCTTCTCCAACTCTTGGGCCAGGTGAATGTCTAGTTCCATGAAAAAGGGCTTAAGCTTCTTTTACAAGTCACCTGAAACATCAAAAGTGGAGATTTGGAGAGACTGACATGGGTTCTAGTCCATCCAAATGAGTTCCAGCACAGATTCCGGTTTCTTTGAGCTCTTCACTACTTTGCTGCCATCTTTTTTCCCCAGGTGCATGCCTTCCTGATTCAAGCATCAGAACTAGATGTGAAGACCATAGACTTTGGTAGACCATTTAAGCAGCTTTCAAAATTAGATAAGGTCAACTCCCTGTAATAAATTCCTTATTGTAAGAGGAAAAAAACAACCATTTTTTCTCTCTACTTTCACACTCTTCGCAGAACACTTCTGGGACCAAATGTGTAGGGGTTTGTTCTGTAGTTCATTAGCAGGCACCAGCTGGGTGTCCTATAATTCAAATACATTCTAACACTATCTATGTGAAGATTGTGTCACACCTCACAAGAGTTCAGGTCCACAAAACTGCTCCCCACTTCAGATACCAATTGCAAGTCCCAGGTTGTGAACTGTGCTTCTGACCAATGGGCTATGAATTGAGATTCCCACAACCCTCCTCCTTGGGTTTGATAATTTGTTAAGACAGCTCACAGAACTCAGGCAAGCACTGTACTTATGTTTACTGATTTATTATAAAGGATATTACAGAAGACATAGATGAATAGCCAGATGAAGAGATGGATGAATGTACTGGGGTGGGGGATGGCGGGGATCTTCCAGGCCTCTCTGGGCTCACCACCCTCCCAGAACCTCTGTGTTCAACAACCAGGAAGCTCATTAAATCTTGTTTTAGAGTTTTTATAGAGCTTAATCTCTAGCACCTCCTCTACTCTAGGTCAATGGGTGGAGCTGAAAGTTCCAACCTTTTAATCCTCTAATCACTTGGTCTTTCTGGTGACTGTCCCCATCCTGAGGCTGTC
>CAUYMX010081423.1:0-18892 GCA_963573855.1 Lepilemur septentrionalis
ATTATGGGTATACAGAAGTTTTCGTTACATGAATCACTTTTGTACAGTTTCAGTCAAAGTTGTGTGTCCATTACCCAGATAGAGATAGGTGCATTGTACCCATTAGGTGTGAATTTATCCATTCCCTCCTCCTGCCTCCCACCTGCTTGATTTCCATTGAATTTCACTACCATATGTGCACATGAGTGTTGATCATTTAGTTCAGACTTAATAGTGAGTACAATTGGTGTTTGTTTTCCCCTTCTTTCGGTACTTCACTTAGGAGAATGGTTTCTAGTTGCATCCAGGTTGTTATACAAGGTATTAATTCATTTTCTCATGGCTACTACTCCATGGTACACATATACCACATTTTATTAATCCACTCATGAATTGATGGGCACTTGGGTTGATTCCACATCTTTATGAATGATTATGAATTGTGCTGCAATAAACATTCCAGTGCAAGTGTCTTTTTGGTAAAATGACTTTTTTCCTTTGGGTAATACCGAGTAGTGGAATTGCTGGATAAAATAGTAGATGTACTTTTAGTTCTTTGAGGAATCTCCCCTCCATTCAGACTGTTAATCAGTTTTTAAAGTTTGTATTGTAATGTCTTACATTTTCTACTAAAATGTTCAAAGTTTTATTTTTTCACATTGAGAATATTATTCCATCTGCTATTGTGTATTGTGTCATGTAGGCATTCAATTGTCCCAGTGACATTTCAATTTTTTTCCCTTTGGAGATGGAGTCTCACTATGTTGTCCAGGCTGAAAGGGCTATTTGCAGGCATGATCATGGTTTACAGCAGCTGTTGCCTTGAATTTCTTGCCTCAAGTGATCCTCTCACCCCAGCCTCCCAAGTAGCTGAGATTACAGGCATGTGTCACCAAACTTGGTTTTTCTAATAACACTTCTTATTTACTGTATCCATTCAGTACTGATTTCTTATGTCACCTCATCATATAGTAAGTCTGTGTGGTAGAGAGGAGATCATTAGTAGCTGAGAAAAGAGAAAGTGTTTACTATTTCATTGGCTTAGTCATGCATGAGGGGCTGCATGAAAGAAGTGGCCTTTAGCTGGGGTCTCAATATAGGTTGGACACAATAAGGATATGGGGTTTTCGTGTCAGCCTGACCTTCATTTATAACCCTTCTGTAATACCCACTGCAAGTAAATTAATCTTGCTGCCAATCAATTTCTTCACCTGTAAATGGGGATAATAGAATTTGTCTAATAGTATTATTTAACAAGATAGTATATTTTAAAGTGGTTACCATACTACCTTGCATATAGTAGGCATTCAAAAAAGTGATAAGCACTGTAGTAATTTTAATTCTTGTTGTTGCTAATAGTAGCAGCAGGAGGAGGAGTACTATCTGATTAGTAGCTGTTAGTTTGAAAAGAAAAGACAAAACAAATCTGAAAGAAATTCTTAGGAAAGAAAAGGAAAAACTGGGGTATTGCCTGACTAGAAAGATGAGAACTGGAGATGACTCCGAGCCGTGGTTTGGAGAGCAGATTTAAGAAGAATTGAAGGTATTCCTTTAGGACAGAGGTTCTCAAAGTTGTTCCAGAATTAGCAGCAGCAGAAATTACTGAGAAGTTGATAGAAATGCAAATTCAGGCCCCCAGAGCCACTGAATCAGAAACTGTGACGTGTGGACCAGCCCTCTGTATTTTAGCCAGGACCCAAGTGACTCTGATGCATGCTCAAGTTTGAGAACCACTGCTTTGCAGCATGATGAGTGGGAGGTGTGCTGAGATACCAGATGAACGTGATGTAAGAGGACTGTCACAGCTAAAGATGCAGACTCGTCACATAAAGGGCCAAATTCTTCTTTTCTGATGCCTTTACTTGCTTTCAGTTATTGGTTTTATTTTACTGAACAGCTTCCCGATCTTGGAATCATCTCTCAGTTTTTAAATTCTCCTTGCAATCCACCTACGCGGCAAAACAATGCCACGTTTATAACCCTTAATCAGTCTCCACTCTTCCCACATCACCCTCCTGCATTTTTCTCCTCCTGCCTTCGGCTTGGAGGCTCCACGGGGAAGACAGTTTGGCACGATTTCATGTAACATTAAATAGCATGTACATTTACAGAGATTTATCAATAATAAATGAGGGTAGTAATAGCCTAGAACTCAGCATTTGATAGTAGAAATCCCTAGCCATTAAATATAAAACAGTTATCAATACATATCTATCTAGTAACTCCCCTGTCTGGCACCCAAAAGACATCAGTCTGCAAAGAACATGCTGTATGTGTACTATTTAAGGGCTCTTTTATCTTAAAAACAAATTTCATCTTGGATCCAATAGGTGTAAGTGTGCACAAAGAGTAGAGCAGTAGCCAGCCACAGAAAATATCTAGTACTTTCAAATTTCTCCATTATATATTTTTTAGGACTTTTATTGATTCTGTGGAAATGGAGATGGGTAAACAATGAGAGATCTTCTTTCAATCACCTGTCACAGAGCTGACTAATGTGTTAATTTTGACCATAATGTGTCAATTCCAACTGCAAAGCATCAGTTCAGCCATGGCTGTAAGGATCAATTGCACAGACACCTGAGATAAATCAACCACTACACACTCTGAAACAGGATGTAACATCTGGCTTTTAAACTAGTGCTCACTCCTTTGTAACATCAGTGAATCCTTGTTTAATAAAACAAAATCAATCTTCAGGGACTTGAAACATGTCACTCCTATTATTTTTATATACCAGATAATTTTGGATTACAAGGGTGTTTTCCTTTTGCTTTATAATTTATGTTTCACATGCATGCATACATGTGAACTTAAAAATCTATAAAATTTATAGGATGGCACATAAAAAGTAGACCAATAAAATGTTTATCACTTTAGGTAACATGTTTAACAATATAGACAAAATTAACCTACGGTGAAAAAGCTTTAAAGTTTTCAATATTTTGAATAGTTGGATACTGCTGCCTTTGTGATGGAAAGTTATGCTTCTTCCCAATAAAATCAATTTACTTGGATATTTAATTCATCTACAACCACAATTAGAAATTTTAAAGCAAATTATAGGGTTGAAATTACCCATTAATCTCATTAAAGAAAATTTAAAATATGACCCATACAAATTTCACATTCATGAAAAGAAAGCAAACACACAAAACTGCTAGCAATGATTGTATCTTAGTGGAAAGAGGATGTATAACTGCATAATCTTTTCATTTATAAATATCTATTTCCTAAACTTTCTGTCATAATTGTTCATTATAGCACCCATGTTAATAAGATATAAATGAAATGTCATTAGAAATATATATAAATCTTATTCAAACTTGTACCAGAATCCTGTTTATAGAATTCATACAAAATCAAAACCAAACATGTACACACATACATACATGCATACCAAAAACACATCTACAATTGAGAAGTTGATAGAAATGCAAATTCTAAGACATTTACAATGTCTTTCTTAATAGTTAAGAAATAAGACTCAGGAAGCAGTAGCAACAAATACGGGTGAGACCGTGAAAACTGTTCTCTTTATGTTTGATTTTGGACCAGTGAGTAGTGAACACTGAGGTGAAGCAATGTTTCAATGGTCTTGACTCCGTAAGCAGGGTCGATCACGTGCATGTACTCTATACAAAGAATTTAAAAATTTTATAAAACTTATTTTTCTTTTTTAAAAGAAGAAAATTGTGGATTGCCTTTCCTTAGGGCAACTTTACTATGTTGTAACATGTAGACTAGGTATAGCAAACTAACAATTCATCTGAGTAACAATTGGGATAATCTTGATGAACAGTTCTGAAAGTGTGATCCTTGGATCCACAGGGATCCCAGGACACCTTTCTGGGAGGTCAAAGCAATTCTCACTACATTATTTGTCTTTTTCATTGTTTGCCTTTTTAAATGTTTATTTGTATTTTTAGCATGTATTCTCTTTCACTATGTTGGCATTTTCACCAAAGGCACAAATACATTGATGGGAAAAATTACTGGTGCTTTAGAACAAATCAAGGCAATAGAACCAAGATGTACTAGTAGGCTTTGTATACTTCACTACCATGCACTAAAATGTTAGCTTTGCTTGAAATTATCTTTGATGAAGCAGTAAAATTATTAATTTTATTGTCTTGGCTCTTGAATGCACATTTTAACATTCTATGGGACAAGAATTAAAAGTATGTATAAAGTACTTCTACTACATGGTGAAGCAGAAGGCTGTATTATCTATTATTGTGTAACAAATTACCCCAAAATTTAGCAGCTTAAAATAACATATCATTACCTCAGTTTCTGTGGATCAGGAATTCACATACTACTTTGCTGGCTCAGGTTCTTCCAAGACTGTAATAAAGGTGTTAATTAGGGGTCACAATTGCCTGGAGGCCCAACTGGGGAGGGACCTACTTCCAACCTACCCATGTGGTTGTTGGTAGATTCATTTCCTTGAGGGTTTTTGGACTGAGAACCTCAGTTACCTGGTGGCTCTTGGCTGGAGACCACTCTCCATTCCTTGCCAGGTTGCCCTCTCTACCCAGGCAAGAATGAGAGAAGAGGTAGAGAGAGAAGTCCATCAGGAAAGAAATCACAGTCTATTATAACCTCATCACGGAAGGGACACCTTCTCGCTTTTGCCGTATTCTGTTTGTTAGTAGCAGGTCAGTAGGCCCAGCTCACACTCAAGGGGAAGGAATTACATAAGAGCATGAATTCCAAGGAGCCAGAATCAGTAAGACCAAGTCAGAATATGCCTCCCACAACAGTTCTCTTCGAGCAAATAATTTGTGTGACTGTGCTGCAAATTGAACTAGCTGCTCTCTTCTTTAAACACTGTTTTCAATTGAAAGAATAATTGACAAACAGACTATAGTTGTTCAGGCTTGGGTATTTTGCAGATATTTGCAGAATTGAGTATTTGTTGAAAATGAACACAGTGAGTTTAGTCACTTCAAGGAAAACAATGGACAGTGTTTGTTGCCAAGGATAGAATCTGAGTATTCAAATGAATGTTAGTATTTTGGAAAACCTGTGTCTGGCGACAGTATTTTAACAATTTCTCAACAGAGAAAGCTTTTTCTAAAGAGATTGGAAGCAAAATAAAGAATGTGGGTTTTTGATGTTGTAAAACGAAATGTTAACATTTGAAAGATCTGTGAAATTCAGTGAGCCAATGTTTTCCAAATGACCAATGAATGCTGTGAAAGAATCATTCACACGTCGATTTAAAATGCAAGACCAATGGTTCTGATGTAACAGTATCAAAAGTTTGCTGATATGGTTTCAGATTCTATGTTGCAAATAACCTTTGTGGAACTACCACTTGAAGAACTCCAGTGTAGTATCAAAGGAGACTATCCACAATTATCTAAAAAGGGTCATTAGTATTATCCACCAAATATTTCTGGTTTTCCTTTATTGCATGTTCCTGCCTCCTGGAAGTCAGGTGTGGCTATGTGGCTCTTCATTTTGAACTATATAACTATATGAGGCTGGATCTTTTACAAACATTTTAGCCACAACAACAAATTACAACTGACTGAATGCTGCAGAAGCAGATATAATAATCCAGCTATCTTCTATAACTCAACATTAAAGATATTTATAAATATGTATAAAATCAGCATTCTTCTTCTAAAATTATATTTTTGTTTTGGAAAATATAGTTATTTTCATAAAATCTATATTTATGTGAACATGAAATACATTTATTTAAAAAATTTTAAAATGTCTATTTTAATTCCTAGCATGATAAATACTGATAGACATAATCCCCATATATAAATGCTTTGGGGGGATTCTCAATAGATTTTAAGAGTGTAAAAGAATCCAAAGATTAAAATATTTGAGAAATACTGGGTAGATATTGCTAATTTAATAAAGTAACCCCCAAAACAAACACAGAATCTCAGCAGCTTGAACAAATGGATTTATTTCTCATTCACAATATATGTTCACTCTGGTGTTGGCTGAGCAAATGTGTTTCCTGTTTTCTCAGGAAGCCAGGATCATGGAGACTACATCTCATCCCATTTCTACACTCACAAAAACAAGAAATACAGTGGTATGATAAAATTTGCAAAGGTTATAAAGTTTTATCTAGAAGTTACATATTCTACTTCTACTCACTAGTTATTGTCCTAAGAGAGCCACATAGCCATACCTAACTTCCAGAGGGCAGGAACAAGCAATAAAGGAAAACCAGAAATATTTAGTGAATAATACTAATGACTATTATATACGCCAACTTTATAGCTGAACCACTGAGTTGAAAAGTATTCTGAGGCTTCAATTTAGCTCAGGAGGTATATCAATTTTTATTGCTACTGAAACAAATTGCCACAAATGTCCTATCTTGAACAACCCAAATGTTTCATCTTATAATTCTGGGGGTCAGATATCCTAAAATCAAGGTGTCAGTGGCCTTCCTTCTTGAGGATCTAGGGGAAAATTAGTTTCCTACCTTTTCCAGCTTCTAGAAAACATCAATTCTCACAATATTCATTCTTTAAACCAACATTAATTGAGCACCTGTTAGGTATAAGACACTATTCTAAATGCTGTGGATAGTGTGCTGAATAAAGTCAAAGTCTCAATTATCATAGAACTTACATTCTAGGGGAAGGAGAAATAAAACAAGTAAACAAACATATATATACATTAGGAGAGCGATACACATATATATACACATACACATGCACACACACACAAAGAAGAAAGCTAAGGCAGGAGAAAGCAATTGAGAATGATATGAGGGGTGTTATTTTAGGTAAGGTGGCCAATGAAGATCTATTTGATCATACTATGAATAAGTAGATCCCTGATTAAGTTGAAAAAAAAAATCAAGATATTTGGAGGAAGAACACTCAGGCAATGAAAACAGCATCTGAAGAGGTTTTCATGTGGGAGTATTCTTGGAACATCTGAGAGAGAGCAAGGAGGCCAGCATGTGGCAGCAGAGGGGAGGAGGGCATGAGGTCAGAGACAGAGCTACAAGGCTACGGCCTTTACTCTGAGATGGGCAGCCACAGGCCATTTACTTAAATAAGAGTTACTATATAGATTACATTTTTAAAGTGTTACTGACTGCTGTGAGGTGGGGGTGGGGGGGAATATGATCCAAGGGGCCAGATTAAAAGCCAGAAGAGGAGTCAGAAGGTAACTGCAATGACATATGAAGGAGATGATGTTGGTTTGAACGAGATCTCTAAGGTGGAGGTGATGAGAATTGTCTGGATTCTGGATGCAGTTTGAAAATAAAGCCAATACATATGCTAATAGATTAGATGATGCAGGAATAAAAGAGTCATTATCAATCACTCTTCAAAATAGGAAGAAGGAGAAGGAAAGATTTAAAAAAGGGCAGAAGGAAAGAGAGGAAAGAGTCTATGCTCAGCTTTTCAGTTGAAAGATTTCTGTACCAGAATGAGTAGGTTTTCCTGGAAAATTACTTCTGTGTATTAGGGAAATCTTTGCATATCAGTTAGAAGAATGATGAATCCTATGTAAGCAAAACATGCTTATCTAGCATCAAAACCTTGCAATGGTGTTAGGTAAATCTGCCATGAAGCTGCCTGTGAACCTTTGTGCAGTCTATGAGAAGCGATTGTTCTTTTACTAGTCCAAGCTGATGATATGGCCCTCAACATTATTACAACCTGATTTATTGTTATCTAATCCACACTTGAGTAAAATGGCACTGTCCTTCTCTGAATGAAATATAATAAAATTTCTCTTGAGTAGATTTTTTTAACAAGCCTGTATGAAGGTCATATTTGCTGTCAATTCCACAGTCTAAGACAAAGGGGAAAGACCCACCAAATAAACCAGGATACCAGTCAGGGGTGGACTATTTCTCAAAAAAGGTGCCAGAATTTGCCAGTGCCATCTAGAAAGGCCAGTTCTCAGTTTCTTTCCAAAATATTAATACTAATGCATTTATTAAGCTGGATATAACTGACCAACATATGCATTATTCATCCACTTTTTAGTGCAGGAGAACATTTTACATAAGCAATATTTTTGTTTTAATTTACTTTTGTTTTAGCAGCCAGACATTAAATCCTAAGAGGCCACACTGAGAACAGACATCAAAAATTTTTGTTATAGATATCCAATTTCTATTTTCAATTCATCACCCTGTTAATTTTATTTTCTAATTATTACTAAAACATATTGACTTCTCCCATTCTTCACCAGCACCATCCTGGTCCACATAGTCATCCCTACCCCAGTCTGCAGTAATTATTTTCCAACCTGATCTCAGCATTCACTCCTACCTCACACTGATGCTTCTCTGCAAAGCAGCAGGAATGATCCTCTTAGAAACTCAAATCAGATAACATTTCCCTCTGCTTAAAATTTTCAAAGCATTCCAGTTGTTGATAGGATAATGAAAAGGCACTTGAAAGCCTGCCCATGCCTGTGGTTGGCCTCTCCATTGGCTTCCCCAGCAGAAGCCTGTTCCCATTACTCTTCCCTATGGTCTTTCTAGGACTAGTGCTGCTCCCTTCCAGGCCAGGGTGTTTGCACAGGCCGTTCCCCTGCCAGGACACATTTTACACTCATCCCCTCTTAGCTAATCTTTATCCTTCAGGTCTCTGGCCATTCTACTTTATTTTTCTGGGAACCATTTTCCTAACCCGCCAGCCCCCATCCCAATGAGGTCAATTCTCCCTGTTCTATGCTCTAATCACCCCATGCTTCTCTAGTTGATAGCACTTATCAAGGTAGCAACTTTAAGCCAATTTGTGTGATTGGTGTGATTATTTTATTCAAGGGTTATCTCTCCCACTAGACAGCCCTCAAGCTTCAATAGGGAGGAACCCGCATCAGTTAGAACTCATTGATCTGCCACAGAGTAAGATAGGGCCTCAGTGACTACTTGATGAATAATAAATGTATATAAATTATTCACCAAACAGAATAAGAGGAACATTTAATACAAGAAGAATAAGTATAAAAATGGATTATGTATACATACTTAAGTAAAACTAAAAAATACACTCAACACCTGGAAATTTAAGTAATAAACTATAATTGTGAAATGGATAATTGTAGGAAAAGAAACATGGTAAATTCATATTTTTAAATTTTGTTTATTTTTGTTTTATTTATTTATTTATTATTTTATTTGTTTTTCAAAATACCCCTTGGTACCATTTGTTTACTGACTTGTTAATGTTTTAAAATTGAATAAAATTAAAATAGAAAAAAAATCTCATTCAAATGCCATTGATCTTTTGACCTGCTGCCTGTGGACTTTCAGAAAACCTTACAATTTTGTGTTGCTTTATGTTAGCAACTATAAACCACAATGGAAAGTATTAGATTTTTAAAATATAAATGTTAAGAAAGAGATTCAGATGTCAATAACTAATGCATTAGGAAGCAAATGAAACACATGTCCAAAACATAGCCTTAAGATAAAATAAGTGAATCAGAAAAACATTTCAGTACTATGGCACCGAACATTACATGTCTGAAAAGTCATTATGGCATCCATTTGTTTTTGGAGGTCAATGTTAAAAATGCATTATAAATATATCAGTTTGAATGAGCTTAATCTCAGTTATATGAATATATGCATGAGACAAATGTTCTCACTGTTCCATAGTAATCACAAAGTGCTGCTTAAAAGATGGTATGCTTTGACATCAGTGTGGAAAAATTGGCGCCTCTTTCTAGGGAGATTGTATAGTGGCTCTTCATCCACTCTTTACCTGTTCTAAAGCATCAGTACAATGAGCTTTCAACTTTTTGTTTTGATTTTTTAATAAATAGAAATCAACATTATCTTAGATTCAAAGTATACACAAATTTTTTTTTAAAAAATCAAGTAATAAGAATAATGTTAAGCTTTGTAGTACAAGATGACCCAACAACTCCCAGTGAACATAGTAAGGATTGTTGTTGATATCTTTACAAAGGAGTAAATCTATTCTCAACCACTCCTTCCAATTACCATATCACACTTTATAAAAGACTAGACTGAGAAGCACAGTTTGAGTTTCAGGAACAAAATTAGATAAGCCAGCGCAAAAATGTAATAAAAATTTTACTTTGACTACATCAGCCAAATGCTTAAATAAATGAAAAAGTGTGTTCATTGAAATATGACCAACCTTTAAAAGTTGTTAAGGCAACTCATGAACATCCAAATCCCAATCCCACATTTGCCTCTTTGAACAGTTAGCAGGGCTAACTTTGCAGTTAGTAGGGCTGGTGTGGTAGTCATCAGTGCAAGTTCTAGGCACAGGGTGCGATGTGATTGCATTTATTAGAATGGCATAGCCACACACTTGCTTTGGCCAACGTAATGTTACTAGAATTGATAGGTGTCACTTTGGGGTAGAAGCATTAACAGGTAGGGCACAATTTGCCAAGTTCCTTTCCCACTGCCACTGTATTGGCATTGGTGCAGATGGTAAAAGCTCCTTGATCCTGAGTCTCTAATTTTAAATACATAGATTAAAGTCCCAGCCAATAGACTATGGAGATATATCTTGATTGAAAAATATATCTTTCCTGTTTTATGCTTTTAATAGTTGAAGTTGTTCATATCTCTAGCATAACCTAGCCCATCCTGAATGATATGTATTTGCAACATCAATTCATGAAATATTGTTTTAATTTCTGTTCTATGAAAGCCACAAGCTGTTGTGGCTTGAATGATGGCATCACCTCTGAAATTCATGTTGAAACTTAACTTCCAATGCAATATTATTAAGAGGTGTGGCCTTTGGGGGCTGAGGAAGTCAGGCAGGCACAGCCCTCATGAATGAAATTAACACCATTATAAAAGGGTGTTAAGGCACAAGGTTGAAGAGTGCACTTTTTGGCCCTTGCACTTTCTGCCATGTGAGGATGCAACAACATGGCGCCATCTTGGAAGGAGAGAGCAGCCCTCACCAGACACCAATGCTGATGTCTTGCTCTTGGACTTAGTATCCAGATCTGTGAAAAATAAGTTTCTGTTCTTTATAAATTACCTAGTCTGTGACATTCTGCTATAGCAGCACAAATGGACTAAGATAGATGCCCATATATTTAAGGCATAAATTATTTAATAAAATACTTATTATTATATGATTATAATAAATATAATAAATAGAATAGATAGAATAAAAGAGACCAGTGATACAAAGATTGTAAAATGTCATCAGATTTCAATTCATTAGCATTTTTTACTCTACATTGCTCTTAATTTTTTTAAGCTCTTTGATCTAAGAGAGAAAAACTTTATGTATTTCTATAATTACCTAACAGTAAGCAGAACATTTGTTCTACCCTTTTTCACAGGTATAACACAATTTACTTGTTACTGAAAACAATATCATTGGTTATTAAAATGTGTTTCTTTGTTTCCTGGGGAAGTAAGGATTCATTCTATAGCATTTTCCAGTCTAACGTTTATAATAACAATATCTAAAAGAACATCAATTATCATACATTATCAACAGCAGTACACATCATTTTTGTGGGACTGTACAAATGACTATATTTATGCACAATTTGTTCAGCAATGCCAAACATTAGAAATTTCATGAGTCAGTTGATGATTCAACAAAAGTCCCTGAGCATCTAGAAACACATCTTTTGCTTGATGATGTCCCTTGAGTTAAGCAACAACTCAGAGAGAGAAAAATTGAGAGAGAATTTAGTTCATCCACCTACACAAAGCTGGGTACATATGTTTTTCTTGCTTCCAGATAAATGTCAACAATTTTTATGACCTTACACAAAAACAAAATTCCAAACATAGATTTAATACTTCCTGCACTTCGGGCAACTTGCTACCTAATTCTGTCCCCATGGGAGGTCTTTAAACTCTTCTTGGGAGGCTCTGTATGTAAATGAGAGATAAACTCTACGGCAGTGTAGCAAAAGTGGGCAGTTTACTTCGCAACAGCTACTATTCTTGATTTATTAAGGACAAATGCAAGAAAAGTAATTGAGCTATAGCAGATCCCTCACTTGTAATACAGGGGTAACACTATCACTTACCCCAGGGATTGTGAGGATTAGATGAGCTAATCCATACAAACTGTCTGGCACATGGTAGTGGCTCAATAAACTATAATTGTTATTTTGGTAACAATTATCTAAATCAATAAATAATATGTCTGTGGATATTTCCCAAGTTCAATCCTCAATTATCTTCTTTTTTCCACTCCACACTCCCTTCTGTGGAAATCCCGTCTAAATCTTCAGTCTTTGATTATCAACTCAAAATAAAGATTCCTAAATTTACATGCTTGTCCCTAATTTCCAGACTGGTATTTTTAATTGTCTCTAGGACATTACTATCTGGATGTCCCATTACTTTCTCAAACTCCTTATATCTATATCACATATGATATCCCCAACCCAGCACTGGCCTTAGACTGATATGAGTAGGGCACTTGCATTAGGGCCCTATTTAGAGGGCTCTGTTTTAGCCTTTCTTTGACCACATTCTCCCCACAGAGCAAGATTCTCCACCACCTAGCAACTTCATCGATATATAGTTATGTTACAATTTTTTCAAGGGTAAGTAAAATTATTGATAGGTTAATAGTATAAAACTAAATTTCCCAACTATCTGTACAAGAATTAAAATATTCAATACTTTATTCATAAAAACTAACGATCTTATATTTAATATTTCTATAAACAATACTGGCTGATTTGCTAAATCTCTCTTTTCTGTGTATACTTTGATAATTTGCTGTCCTCCTCCTCTCCATTTTCTACTTCAGAAAGCATTTCTGATTTTAACTTCTAAGAGTTGGAACTGAAAAATTTCTACGAATGGAAAAGATAAATGACCATTAATTCAACTGATAATTAACCACCTGAAAATCAACAAAAGACTATATCATCATCATTTTCTGCCTTTCTACAATTTAGAATATTTCCCTCTAAGTAACAAAAGTGTTATTTTCTCAAAGAAGAAGTGGCAGCTGCACACAGAGTGATGTGCCTTGGCATTTTTAGAGCTCAAGTTGTCTCTTCTTGCACTTCACCAAACAGCTCTTATCAGAACTTCAGGAATCTAGGCAATGACATGAAAGATGGGAAAGTGTCATCTTAGCACATGGAGGGCTGGAAACTTCCGATAGCCCAATGAACTTGCCTCTAAGCAGGCAAAGTAGCCAAGAGGGTGATCAGGACAACAGGACAATAAGCATGATTCATATAGGCAGCAAGAGAAAACTTGGGCAGTATATATTGAAATTGAAAGCTGCTGAGTCCTGGGTGGCTAGCAAAGGTTGACTTGTAGAGACAGTATCAGGGAGTAAAAGAAACATGACCTGAGCAAAATGTGAGAGTAGGTGGACAAGGATCTTAAAGTGAGAACAAAGTACATATCTGAGATAGAGGTTGAGTACCTATGTCTAAGATGTTGCCTAAATGAATGGAACAGAAGAAAAACCAGTCCTCAGAGACCAGAGATTTTAAACACACACACAGACACACAAACACACACACACATACACACAGAATAAGTCCTCAAGTCCTTGATAGGTTCTTGGAACTTGCAACTTAAAGTGAAATGATGTGAAACTGGTCCTTGAATAACATCATTTTGTTAAGCCTCATTTCCTTTTAATGCTGATGAGGAAAAAATTGGTTTGCTTAAAGGTTGCACACACACACAAATATATATACAGATATATATATACACACATACACATATATATAGAGAGAGAGAAATAGAAAAAGCATCTTACCACATGCACCCCAGAAATATTTAACAATTACACTAAAATTTATTAATACCTAGAATTTTTCAAACCTTGGTTTGAAAGGGGACACAATGAGAAACTGAAGCAAGCTAGAATTCAGGATATAAAACTCTTGCCCCAAGAAAATTTATGATTCCCAGTGCTTTCTTTAACTTTAAAAAAAAATTGGAAAACTTCTTGCTTTCCAACTTTAAAAAAATACCACCCCCACCAACAAAGCCCTCACCTAAACCTGAGGATTTGGGAAAATAATCATGATCATCATGCATGACCTTTATAGGATAGGCACCAAATAGCACAACTTTGTTTTGATCACTAAAAATCCACCTCAGTCCTTATGTAAATGGCTTCCCATATTTCTTCTTTGTTAAGTATTAAATAATAAACACTGAACATATTCAACACTGACTGCTAAATTGGCTAAATCCACATGGCAAGAAGTGCAGCTAAAAATCTGGAGTGTGTTAAAAGTGGTAATACATTAAAAATAATTTGTACAAATGCTGTGACAGGACAGAAATTTCCAAATTAATGTTGACATTCTAACTATGATCTAGTAAATTCATCAGGATTATATGTGAGTATAGGTACATGTTAAAACAGATATAATGACAGAAATTCACATAAACATGAAGCTTAATACTCAACCCATAATCTTTTAAGTAAATTCGTATTTATTTTACTGATATGCCCATAACCACTTGGTATCATAATTCTTCATGATATCATAAAAGGATACCTAGAATATATATGCCAGTTGAAGAAAATACAATTTGTTCTAAATATTACCTAAACAAATTTGAAGGGTTCTCTTATTAAAAACACTGAGAAGTACATAAATTGCACCTTGGTGAACAAGCCACTTTGAAATTCTGTTTCCAAGATGAGTAGTGTCTATTCACATGCTCACATTGTAGGCATGGACATGAAGGTTAAGTAAAAATATTTTCCCGAGAATTGGTTTAACAAAACAATTTCCATATTGAAATAAGACTTCCTTCAACTAAGATACTGCAGAAAGACATTAATAGTTATGAACCACATATTCTTTTTCTAATGAAGGAGAAAAGAGAGAAGCACTTTAAAAGAATAAAAGGAAAATGAGAGAAAATCAGTTGACAATGCTGAGGCTAGAAATTATATCTATTACACCTCAATAAAGCTAAAAATGAACTCCAAATATTTTTACATGACAACTCAAAATTGATTACATAAACTTGATACAGGCCGTGTTCAAGCCTCTTTTTGTGTATTATATTAGCGCAAAACCAAACCAAACTACAAGCTACACACACACACACAACTCACTCTCTCTCTCTCTCTCTCTCTCTCTCTCTCTCTCTGTCTCTCATCACCCTGAGGAGACATTCACTTGCTAATCATGGCTCCCAGATAGCGAATGTGGACCAGAACTATTCCTTCATTCTCAAACCAGAAAGTCTGGACGATCTCCAAGTTGAAAATACAAGACCTGCTGCAGGCTGTTCATACCAACTGCTAGGTATTTCCTATATTTGTCACACAGATACCTGAATGTCTGGTACAGTCATAAAATAGCTGGATGGCGTTTATTTTGCACATCTACATGACAATATAACAACAACAAAAATGTTCCCTACTGAAGCAGAACATGTTTCAAACTATATTGGAATGAAGAATTTTACCAGGTAGAACTATTTGTCTTTAAAGATTTATCTATGTTCAACCTCCAAATATTTCCTAGTTTAAAAAAAAAAAAAGACTTTTCTCTGTTAAGTCAATCAACCCATCGATGAGGTCAATTTTAACAGCAGATCAATTCTGTGGAAGTCACATCACTTGAACTCAGCTGCATTGTCTGAACTGGTCAGACGGTTCAATCCAAATATTTGATCAGTAGTCATGATAAAGAACACAATTTAAGGCACTGCTGCCTCCTTCTCTTTGCCTTAATTTATTCATTTGCACAGTCTTGCTGTTGTTAGAACAAAACCTTCATTTATTTAATATAGACCAGTGAGTCTCAGAGTTTCTTCCCTGGTTCTCCAAGACAGCCTGTGAGAACCTGTTGAGTAGGAGCCTGGCCAAACGGAAAAAACTCCCACATTATTCCCCAGCTCTGATGTTAAAGTTTCCTTTTGAATCTGTTCTATATTTTGTGCTTTTGTTTAAGATATCATTTGATTAAAGCGTTCCTTGGGAGAAGGAGAAACTGTCAGGGAGAGCTGGGCTCTATATTTATGATAAATTAGTATATTTTAGTACACTAATTAGTATCTTTCAATGACCTTTAGAAATACTAACAATACGTAGAAGAAAAAATATCTACTAAACTTTTAATGAAATGGCCAATTCCAGAAAAAAAGAAGTGAATATGAAAATAAAATGTTTATGCCAGCTATTGGATCCACTTCCACTGCCTTTCTATGCTCTACTCTTTGCCAGAATTGCTAACATGGAAAGCAAAAATCTAACTTTCTCAACTCCCTTGCTATGATGTTCTGGATGCAATTTCGTTTCTGCCAAGAAGATGTTACAGGCGTTAAATGACTGAGTTACATTTTGCAAGATATCTTTTAAAAGATATGGTGGACAACTTAATTAAAACCCTGTTCCATGCTTTAGTTCTAATATGGGATAGCATGTCTATGAATAGGGAGTAATTTATATAGAAACATGTATAGGTGATAGTTGTCCAAACTTTAATGAGCCATATTTGATGCAGCTGCTCATATTAATGCAATGTTAGGTTATATTAGTAAATGTGTACTCTCCAAATCATGGGCAATTAGATTCATCTGATTCTGCATCTTCCCAACTATATCTGAAATATTTGCTTTGCTTCAGTGGGGTGGATTTTAGAGAAATGCTGGAAAACTAAAGCTTAGGATCAAGGAGAATGAATAAGAGTGAGGAGGATAGAGTGTTTATAATATATTTAATAGGTTGGCTTAGAAACTCTCTTGTCTCAGGGAGGAGTTACTGTGACAAAGCCAAAAGAAAAGCCATATAATGCTTGAATTTACTTTTTTTTTTTTTAATTGCTGATCTGAGAATAAAAAACAAAGAGTTGGGAAAATAAACAAGAGAAGGTTTGGAGAAATAAAAGGCGTTGACCCTGCCCAATCCCAGCTCCAGATATATTTAGTAAACTGGAAATAGAAGAGATTTGTGCCAGCATCTTATCTAGAATCTCTGTGTGGGAGGGTGACAGGTGCACGGGGGAGGCCCACACTACACTGGCATGGGTGGAGAGGATTTTGAGGCTTACCAAAAAAAAAGTTGTTTGAGGTCTACTCTACCCAAAAAAGCCTGCAACAGCAGAGAATGGTGTGGGAGAATAGTGAAATATTTCCGTGCCCCACAAATTAAGTAGAAGATGCTAGTGAACCTAAAAAGGGATTTTTGGACCATGACAATGAATACTACAACAAAAAGTGACAAGAGACAGGCAGAAAAATAATCAGGAGATGACAGAATGAAGCTTATGACCTAGGACCCAGTGATTTCGACACGATCAGATCAGAGGTTAAGTGAAGAACGGGTCCCCATGTCCCCCCTATTCTACTTTCCTAAATGTGACATAAGCTCACCAGGACTGAAGTGCTATCTCAAGTAGAGAAGAAGGGGATAACCCTGAACTAAGTCCACACTAGAACAGGATTTACATAGAACTGACAATGATTTTTGCTGCCTTAAGGCAGAATAGGGGCTTACAGTAACTGAGCACAGAAACACGAAGTTACATTTTTGCACTCCTAAATTTGAGGATTTGTAAGATTTAGATCTTCTGCTTGAAAGCAAGGAGATTTTTGCCCTTTATTGTTTTAATTAATAAACTTTATTTTTTTAGAACAATTTTTAGGTTCGAAGCAAAGTTGAATGAAAAGTACTGGCAGTTTCCATATATACCTTGTCCTTCCCAAAACACCATCCCTCTTTTTGCCCCAACTATTGTCCTCCTGCACCCAAGTGCTACATTTGTTATAATCAATGAACCCACACTGATGCATTATTAGCAATCAAGTCCACAGTTTACATCAGAGTTCGCTCTTGGTGTTGCACATTCTATAGGTTTGAATATCTGTATAACGACATGTATCCACCCACCCTCCCAAATCCCCTGTGCTCTTCCTATGCATCCCTTCCTCACCCTAACCCTGGCAACCACTGATCTTTTAACTGTCTCCATAGTTTTGACTTTTTCAGAATGCCACACAGTTGGATTCACATACTATGTCATCTTTTCAGATTGGCTTCTTTCTTTCAGTAATATGCATTTAAGTGTCTTCCATTTCTTTTAATAGCTTGATAGTTCATTGTTTTTTAGCACTGAGTAATATTGCATTGTCTAGATGTACCAAAATTTGTTTATCCATTCACTTACTGAAGGATATCTTGTTTGCTTCCACGTTTTGGCACTTATAAATAACGTGGCTATAAGCACTGTATGTAGGTTTTTGTGTGGATTTAAGTCTTCAGTTTATTTGAATAAATAACAAAAAATGTGATTGGTAGATCCTATAGTAAGAGTATGTTTAGTTTTAAAGAAACTGCCAAGCTGCCTCCAAAGTAGCTTTACCATTCTGTATTTCCACCAGGAAGAAATGAGAGTTCTCTCTGAACCATATCCTCACCAGTATTTGATGTTGACAGTGTTTTGGATTTTTACCATTCTTTTTTTTAATTTTTATTTTTTATTTCAGCATATTATGGGGGTACAAATGTTTAGGTTATGTATATTGCCCTTGCCCATCCTCCCCCCGACCCCCGAGTCAGAGCTTCAAGCGTGTCCATCCCCAAGACGGTGTGCCTCGCACTCATTATGTATGTATATACTCATCCCCTCCTCCCTCCTCCCATCTGCTCGATGCCTGATGAATGTTATTCCTATATATGCACTTAGGTATTGATCAGTTAAAACCAATTTTTAATGGTGAGTACATGTGGTGTTTATTTTTCCATTCTTTGGATACTTCACTTAGTAAAATGGGTTCCAGTTCTATCCAGGATAATACAAGAGGTGCTATATCACCATTGTTTCTTGTAGCTGAATAGTACTTCATGGTATACATATACCACATTTTATTAATCCACTCATGTATTGATGGGCACTTGAGTTGTTTCCACATCTTTGCAATTGTGAATTGTGCTGCTATAAACATTCGAGTGCAGGTGTCTTTCTTTTGGGTAGATGCCCAGTA
>CAUYMX010081425.1:0-12781 GCA_963573855.1 Lepilemur septentrionalis
AGCCCTAAGACTTAAGGAGTCTATTAAATGCTTGGTCACTCTCGGTAAGTGGCTTATCAATTATATCTTTAATTATTGCTATATATCAAGATCTGCTATTTGAGTGAGTATTAATGGAGGGCTGACGGTTTTGATGAAGTACAGGTTCTTCAAGTTTATACAAAGAAAATGCTGTGATGATTGCCTCTTTTTTTTTTTTTTTGAGACAGAGTCTCACTCTGTTGCCCAAGCTAGAGTGAGTGCCATGGCATCAGCCTAGCTCACAGCAACCTCAAACTCCTGGACTCAAGCAATCCTTCTGCCTCAGCCTCTCAAGTAGCTGGGACTACAGGCATGTGCCACTATGCCCGGCTAATTTTTTTTATATATACTTTTAGTTGGCCAATTAATTTCTTTCTATTTATAGTAGAGACGAGGTCTCACTCTTGTTCAGGGTGGTTTTGAACTCCTGACCTTGAGCGATCCACCCGCCTCAGCCTCTCAGAGTGTTAGGATTACGGGCACGAGCCACCACACCCAGCCTCTTAGCAATATCTTAACAGAGCAAAAAATTTTAATGTTGATGAGGCTCAATTTATCAGTTTCTCTTTTTGTGATTTGTGCCTTATGTGTTCTATCTAATTTCTTTGCCAACCTCAAGATTGGGAAGATTTTCCCCTATAAAACTGTCTTATCTTTAAACCTGCTGCCCTTCAATTTATTAAATTGTACTACCCTAAGTTACCCTCTTGTAGTCTCTATTTCTGACTCCTCTTCTTCCTATCTCTTAACCATGAATATTTTGGAGCTTTTTCTCCCTTTGATTATCAAATAACGTGTGTTCATCAGAGAATATTTAGAAAGCAAAGGAAGTGAAGAAATAATAATAATAAAAGCACCCGTCTTGGGTACAATATCTACCATGTGCTAGCTATATGGTGGTAGAACTTGAGAGTTAGCAAAACAGGCTGGAAGTCAGGCTGCCTGTACTTGAGTGCTATTTCTACCACCTTCTAGTTATGTGGTCCTGGATAGTGTTTCATTCAGTGAAGAACTCACAAGATCCAGTAGCGGTTTGTACTAGGATTCTTTGGTAGCAAAGGATACAGAACAAAAACATTAGGAACAAGATGACTATCTTTAGAATCTAGAGAGATCAGGCATAGGCTTCCAAAGTTCTCCCTCACCCAAGGCCACACAAGATGTGCTTTCTTTCTGACAGAGAAGTACAGGGACATGTGTGGCATATCTCTGCCAGGGAAGACTCTTCAAGTCTCAGGGCCCAAGGTTTTTATGTGGGGACTGGTAGGGCAGGCTCATCTTGCTGCACAATCTGCCATGGCAACTGAAACACAGGGCCCGACGATGAAACTAGGTGTACGACATCAGTCTTGATGTTAGTGCAAAGCAACCTGACAAGCCAGCAGGGCATCGTCCATTACTCCAGATACATATAACAAAATTATCAATCACTAGCATAAAGAACTAACACTCTCAGGGCCACATTCCCAAGGGTCAATCATGGTTCCTCTGGACATGTCCTCTGGAGACAGCAAGGAGTAAGCAACTAGACCTGCTGTGTTCATTCTGTCCTCACAGGCAGCCTCTCTAAAGCCTCACTTTTCCCCTTCTGTAAAATGGGAAAATAAATGTACTTTCTTTATAGGGTTGTTGTAAGAATCAAATGAGATTAAACGTGTAAAACTGTCAGCATTATTTTTGGTACATAGTTCTTGCTCAGTAACTATTAGCTACTATTAGTATTAAGCATTTTCCTCCTCTGTGATATAAGGATAACAGTACCTGTTTCATTGGGTGGTGGCAAGAATAAAGTATTGGTCTAGTATACAGAGAGTTTAGTACAGGGCTTGGCCCACAGTAGGTACTTAAATCTTCACTAATCTTGCTGCCTCCTTAACCCCATTATCTGGAAGAAACCGTGATTAACATTTTGCCATATATGCTTTCTACTCAATATGTTAACTATTAATTTACATGCTTTTTCAATAAAGCAGTGAAAAAATTAACACATTTTTCAAAGCAGACATACAGAATTGTCTCCTAAATGGATGGTGGTGGCAGGATCTGTGGAAACTGCAATGTCTGGAGTGCCTGGGAGGCCGCGACAAATGCTGGAAGGTGCACAGCTGTCATCACCACACGAAGCAGGACCACCTCCTCAGCCTCCTCCTCCTCCCCGGAGCCATGCAAGGCTGCGTGGTTCTAAGATTAGGATCTGTGAACAGGTGTTCCCTCCACTTTCCCTCTTTCGTCCAACAGATATTTCTTCTGTGCAGCAAACACAATTCCAGGCACTGCAGAGCAAGACCCACAGAGTCCCTGTCCTTAAAAGGATTCTGACATGCATCAGTGACTGGAAAATGCCAGTAGCTCAGGCAGGCCTCTGGATTTGTGAGCAGTAGAAGATTTGCAACCTTAGAGTCCACTGGAAGGTTGTTAGTCAAAGCACTTATCAGAGTGTCCCGGGTGCAAGTGCCATCAGAACGATCCCCTCTGGGTGACCAAGATTCCAGTGCTGAGGGTGCACACGGCTGACTTCTAGGGAAAGAACTCCTCTCCTAGGGAAGATAGAGAATAACATAGCTGTTGATGGGAAGCTCATCATTATTTATGGTTCACCAGACACCAGCAGTCTCCTTTTGTTTGCTTGCTTTATGAATAAACAGGGGGAGTGATTGATTGTTTGATTGATTTTAGTTCACCTTTACCCCTAAGCCTAATCATTAAGTATTGTTCATATTAATGCAAAAATCCAGAAATAAATAGCTAACTTTTTTTAAAACTATTAAAATGTATCTCCTACTTTTCCCTTATTTCATATGAGAACACCCTTTTAAGTACCTTTTAATTACTTATAGTGTTTTTAGAATTCACTCATTGGATAAAGTTGGAAATGAGT
This sequence comes from Lepilemur septentrionalis, assembly GCA_963573855.1. Classification (NCBI taxonomy): domain Eukaryota; kingdom Metazoa; phylum Chordata; class Mammalia; order Primates; family Lepilemuridae; genus Lepilemur; species Lepilemur septentrionalis. The sequence goes on from CAUYMX010081425.1 coordinate 2,900, forward strand.
GAATGACTCTCATCTTTTACTTCACGATTTTTTATATAGTTGAAGTTATATTGTATTCAACATTTTAAAATGGTTTCCCTTTACTCCCAGTTCTGATCTTGATAATGGTTCATAAGTAGTTTTCCACGTCATTAACATTTTTAAAAAATATTTCAGTGATCTTTGCACCCGATATGTTGCAGCATAGCAGGGATTCCTTGGATCCCTGTGGTACCATCCTGTTACCAAAAAAGGCCTTCCAGCTCTTTTGACTACAATCCACAGGAAGAAATGCATACATGCACATATAGGCACCTCTGAACCAGAAGTTTCATGAAACAATATTTACTTCTACTACATGATATGTACTCTGATATTTTCTTCTATGTTCTCTCTTTTTTTTTTTCAAAAATGTTGGTCAAATATATCAGGTGAAATGAGTTATTACTCTTAATGTTCTTGAGTTCCCAAATTTGGACAAACTAAGTTGGCACCTCTCTTTATTTTCTTTCTTTTCCTCCCATATTCCACCTATCTTGGTTGATATTCCCTAAAAGTACAGCCTGAGGAAAGGGTTGGGATGCAGGTTATTTATTTGGGAGGTGATTCCAGGAAACAGAAGTATAGAAGTAAGGATAGGGGAGAAATAGGGAAGAAGAAAAAGCTAAAAACAACTAGTTGTTGCTATTGGGCAACTGGGGCTGGGTTCCACTGGGGAACCTCTGGGGATAGTGGGTAGAGTGTGGCTCAGAATGGTTCCTCTAATGGATGGGAGGCTGGGACATTTATCCACTGACTTCCATCCATCATTGGTTGAGATATCTAACCCATTTCTCCATGAGACTGCAGAGAAATGGAGAGATGAAAGGTAGGCACCTGATGGGGGCTGTTGTCACGCACAGAAGCCTCTAGGTAGCCTCCACTGAAACATGAGTGAGCCAAGAGCATTTGATGTAGAGCCTAAAAATCAGCTGCTTCCTCCTCTGAGCAGGAAGGGGTGAACTTCAAGCTTCCCCATCTAGTACATCATATCTCCCTCTTGCTTAGGCAGTCAAGCTCACTGCCAAGATCTCACTTCCACAGCAGAGAGGAAGAACCTAAAAAATTGACTCCTCCAGTCTTGGCTCTTGACACATTAACATAATGTAGAAAAATTCTGCCTTTCCCAGCAAAGCTATTTTCTTTCTGTGGACTCAGACAAAAATCTAATTTCAGTTGAGGCTAGAAATGTCTTCTAGATCCATCCACTTATGTCCATCATTGCTTTAGTGAGTGGGGGGAGTTAAAAATATGGAAATAGCTCTAAGATTTGTTCCAAAATCTTCTCTCTCTTGCTTTAATCATGATTTCTAAATATTCATAATATAGGATGGATATGTCATAATTTACTTAACTACTTTCCTAATTTTAGATAGTTTATTTCCATTTTTCAGTATCATAAATAATGTTATACTAACATCATTGTGCATAATTCTTTGTCTGGTTCTTATATTATTTTGCCAAGATAGATATCACAAAGTGGAAATAGGTAAAGAGTATGAAAACTGTAAAAGCTTTTAATTTATTTTGACCCATTACTTGCCAAAAAGTATAGATTTAACCAATTTATACTCCTACCAGTCATGTGTATGTATCACGCAATCTTAAAAACAATTGTAAAAAAGTCTCAGTATTGAAAAAAAATTCTTTTTGAGACAGAGTCTCACTCTGTTGCCCAAGCTAGAGTGCAGCAGAGTCATCATAGCTCACTACAACCTCAAACTCTGGGGCTCAAGTGATCCTCCTGCCTCAGCCGCTGGAGTAGCTGGAACTATAGGTGCGTACCACCATATCCAGCTATTTTTTTCTATTTTTAGTAGAGATGGGGTCTCACTCTTGCTCAGGCTGGTCTCAAACTCCCAACCTCAAGGGATGCTCTTGCCTCTGCCCCCCAGAGTGTTAGGATTACAGGCGTGAGCCACCATGCCTGGCCTACAACGTTGAAAATTTAAAAAACATAAAAAATATAAATCATCATGATAATAAATAACCCACAGTCCTGAGACAGTCACTGTTAACATTTTAATGTATTTTTATAGTCTTGTTGATTCATATATAATGTATATATATAATTTAAGAACAAAATAGGACATACCACATATAGAGCTTTGTATTCTGACTTTCTCATTTAATATTATATTGTATTTTTCAGAAATATAATTTTAAATGGTTGCAAAATATTTCGTCTGTGTCAGTTAGGAATTGTGTTTGGCTGCTATTAACAGAGTTTGACTAGCATAAGCATATAATGTTCTTTTTTTTCCTCATGTAATGAGACATCTGGAAGGAGGCAGTTGCTGGCTTTGTTACAGCGGTTTAAAGATGTCAGAATTGCAGTTGCTACAATTCTCCTGACTTTTCTCTCATGGTCCCCTAGTAGCTGTTGGAGCTTGAGCCATCATATCAGTGATCAAGACAGCTGGATCCAGGCAGCAATCCAGGCACTTGGAAGTCCCATCCAAGGGCTTCGGCTTTTATCTCATTGGCCACCCTTGGCTATGATATGTAGTATTATTAGCTAAGCACATTTCTGGCTCCAATAACATAGGGTCTTGTTAATGACAAAGAAGAGAATAATGGAGATTGAACAAACAGGAATCTCTGCCACACCATCATATGAAGGTAATATATTTATTTAACCAATTCCCCATGGAGGGCTATTTAAGGTTTTTCTAATTTTCATCATTTTACCAATTAACATGGTAAATATTCTGCACAAATATCTTTGCATCTCTTATTATTTCCTTATGATAAATTCCCAGGTAGAATTAATAAATCAAATCATAGAATGCAAAATTGCTTTCCAGAAAGGTCCTACCAGTTTACACTCTCACCAGCAATATACAAAACTGTTGGGTAGTCTTTCTGAGAGTCATTTATTAAATGCTTGCTTTCTGTCCAACTCCTGATGGTCCCTTGTGATTCTTTTTTGAATATTAATATTATTCACAAATATTAGAAAATGTAATCAATCCCTAAATAGAATATGCCAAAATGGCAAGTGCTGAACAGTATGCCTTTTGTTTAATTAAAAATATACCAGGGAAAAAATGTCCTTGGAGAATGAGCCTGCAAGGTGACAGACACATTTTGGACTTGTAGGTTCTTTTTTATTCTGATATTTGAAGATATTTCCAAGATGGTTTTGATACCAATAATGACAGGGGGCCACAGGAGAAAAGATGACAAAGAAAGACCTATCTGAGAACCCAATAAGATACCTAAATCAATTTAAGATTTTAAAGTTTAATATTGGAAGCTATTATGGAAGATATGAATCTTAGCACAACTGTAGCTATTCTGCAAGCCAATGCAATTTTAGCAAAGTTTGGAAGGCCCATCTATTGAGTTGCATTCTAATGGAACTAATGTTAATAGAAACAATGCATGGCTAAATCCCTGAGCCGGATTCCTCCACAATTCCAAGCTAGAGCCAAAACTTGAGATATTTAGAGGTGTATACAGTTAATATGTTCCTGAAATTTATACTTTAAATAAATGTCTGGTAAATTAAATTGAAAATTTAAATACATTTGAGGAACTCAACTGGAAAAAAACTCCTAATAGCCCCTGTTCAGTTAATGTAGTAGAATTAAAAAGTAATTGCAGGAAATCCTGTAGGAAATAAAGTCATTTTTTACATAAGAATAATCACTTGATAATGCATGTTTTGTGAGTTTGGTTTTGTATATCAAGTTTCTTTAAAGTAAAGCAAGGCTTTACATTCTGTCAAAATTTCAATGGGCTTTAGGCTTCCTTGCCCAAGCAAAGATGAAAGCGATTGGAAGAAGTTATAATCACATGTATGTTTTTAGAATTTACAGTCTGTATTCTACATAGTGCTGCGTATTGCCATCTGGGTCCCCCAGGACATCACATACACCACAACTATCTTGTGTGTAATGTAGCCCAACACCCAAGCAGATTTTACAGACCAAGTCTCCAGTCCAGAGAGCCGGGGCATCACTCATTCAGGAGGGAGCAGACTAACAGCACTGAGGTTCTTCCCACCTCCCTGCAGCGTAAGCAGCCCCAGTGCTTAAAACTACACCTGCACAGAGTAAGCGGTCAATAAATACTCGCTGACTTTTTTTTCAATATGGTACAACTCAAAAACACTTATCTCTAAGTGGTAGGATTATATAGGATTTTTATTCTTTTTTTGCTTTTCTATATTTTATCAATTTCCCTCAAGGTATGTGTGAAACATTTGTAATAAGGTAAAATAAATGTGTTTTCTTATAGCTGTGTACATAACCGCATGTGTAGAACATTCAAGACCATGGTTCTTAATTATTTTTGCTAACTTTTTTGAAGTGGGACAGGTAGATTACATTGTAACATAGTGAATTGAGAATCTTTATTAAATTTAAACATTTGATATTTTTGTTTGTTTGTTATTTCAAAATATTTAAGGGGGTACAAATGTTTTTGGTTACATGGATAGCTTTTGTAATGCTTGAGTCAGGGCTTATAAACGTGCCCATCACCTGAATAGTGTTCATTGTACCTGTTAGGCAGGTTTTTGCTCTTCTCTCCCACCCTGCTCACCTCTGCTTGATTTCCAATGACTTTTACTTCCCCCTGTACACATATGTGCCCCTCGGTTAGTTACAATTTATTAGAGAGTACATGCAGTGTTTGTTTTTCCATTCTTGGGATAGTTCACTTAGAATAATGGTCTCTAGTTCCATCCAAATTGCTGCAAAAGGCATTGATTTATCTTTTTCATAGCTGAGTAGTATTCCATGATATACATATACCACATTTTGATAATCCACTCATGAATTGATGGGCACTTGGGTTAATTCCACGTCTTTGCAATTGTGAATTGTACCACAATGAACACTTGAGTGCAGGTTTCTTTTTGGTAAAATGACTTCTTTTCCTTTAGGTAAATATCTAGTAATGGAATTAATGGATCGAATGGTAGGTCAACTTTTAGTTCTATGAGGAATCTCCATACTGTTTTCCATAAAGATTGTACTAATTTGCAGTCCCACCAACAGTGCATAATAATTCCTTTCTCTCCTATCTATTGTTTTTGGACTTTCAATAAAAGCCATTCTAACTGGAATAAGGTGATATCTCATTGTGGTTTTAATTTGTATTTCCCTGATGATTAGTGATATTGAGCATTTTTTCATGATATTTTATATTTGTAAATTAAATGTAATCTTTGAATTCAACTTTTATTTCTAAGACATATTAAGTACTTAACAGAGACTGAAAGAAAAATAGTAAATTAATCAATCAATTGAAATGTAATTTCCTGCTTGAACCATATCTTTGAGTTCTATAAACCCATCAATGGATAATATTAATGTATGAATTCTAATCTTACATTTTTTACTAATATCTTATTTATATAATCTACAATTCAGAATATCAGATTGGTGGTTTCTGCATTTGTGATTTTTCTATTTACTTAGGCATTTACTTTTATTTCATCAATACCTAAGAAAATTATATGATAGATTATCTTTTTAAACTAAATATACTGCATATTGTTTAAGCAGTTTTGATGGCTTAGTTAGAATACATTTAAATTCAGCTAAAATGTAATGAGCGTATTTATGCTACCATAGCACTCTGTAAATTTCTTTATTATTTTGTCCCTGCTTATTATTGTCATTTTTACTTTTTGTTATTAGCTACCATTTACTGTATATTTACTATGCACCAGGCAGTTATAGTTGTTTTCATATAATAGCTTATGTAATTCTTACAGTAAACCTATGAGACATGGATTATTATCATCACCTTAAGAAACTGAGGCACAGAGATAGAAATGACTTATTCAATATTACACGGCTAATTGTTGAAATGGCAATGTCAGAGTTTGGATCCAAGTCCACATGTATCCTAATCTATACTTTAATCACTATGTTCTACTGTTTCCCAAGTGACTTTACATGTCTGGTTTCCCACCTAGATATAAGCTCCTTAATGACAAGGACTATACGTAGCTCTGGTGCCTTGCCCACAGGAAGGGTTTAGGAAGTACTGAAATAAACTGAACTTAGATGTGAACTTTGGTGTCGAACTCAGGAAAAAACAAAAACAAAGAAATCCTGCACAAAACTATCGCACCACAAGTAATTTGCAGTTGTAGCTAATGTGATTTCTTTTTCTTGCTTTAAGCTAGGTAAGAACTTATTTTGTAACCCTATAGAAAAATAGGCAAAAGACAAAACCAATATATCACCCAAAAAAGATTCTTAGCATGTGAAAAGATGTCCAACTTTACTAATAGCAAAAGAAATATAAATTAAAACTACAATGAGATGAGATTTCACATTTATTATGTTGACAAAAAGCAAAAAATTTGGCAACACTGTTGGTGAAGTTGTAAGCTAACACAGGGTATTCTCATACATTATTGGTGGGATGCAGAATGATACAACCCCTATGGAAGTAAATTTGTCAAAATCTAGAAAACGATTTGTTTACCCTTTGATTCACAAATCCAACCTTTAAGAATTTACCTTAAGAGCCTTTCAGCTTCACATTTACCCTTCAGTACCTGCTCTGAGGTAACATAACAGACTGGACGCTAAGCGTTTCTCCTTAACAGAGAGCACGATATTAACCTTTGTCAGTAGAGGGCGCCGGAGGGACATTGCAGGAGGAAGGGGGCACTTTCTGGTCCTGGTGTGCAGCATTTTGCTTTTATTTGCTCTGCTGCACAGTTCGCCAGCAGTATGCAATGTGGGGTTGGGGGTAGGGGAAAGAAGGTGGTGGAATCAGGTGGTTCCAAAATGCCCAGTCCCTTAGCAACCTCCCATTCCCAGCCCAGGCCTAGTGACCAGCTTGCTGTGGACGTCCTAGTTGGGGCGCGAAGTGCTCCAGGCAGGTCCATGACTGCCTCTAGGTGCCTGTGTGTCAGACAGTTGTTTCCTGCTTGTCTGATTGTGGGAAACTGGCCTGGGGAACCTAATGGTCTCTCTGCCATCGGTACCTCATTGGGAAGATGGGAGTTCCCTTTTCAATTTTGTGTTGTCTTAGGTGCTCTCCCTCATCCCTAGAGCATCTTTTAGAAGGGGGTTGGCAAACTGTGGTCAGCTGGCCAAGCCCAGCTCACCACCTGTTTTGTAAATAAAATGTTATTGGAACACAGCCAGGCACATTTGTGTATATATTGTCTGTACAGCATTGAATGGTTGTGACAGAGACAGTATGGCCTAGAAAGCCTAAAATATTCACTATCTGTCCCATTATAAAAAATTTGCCAGCCCTACTTTAGAGTTCTCTTTACATCTTTATGTTATTCTTTTATCATAGCTTAATAATTTTAATATTAAGTTTCCCCTATTTTAATTACTGTGTGATCTCTGTCTCCAGACTGATACTACCTTTAACAATACAAAAATACGTATGCAGCATTTCTTGCAATTGCAAAAAATATATAAATAACCTAAATACCCTAGCATGGAGATTGGTTTAATAAACTGTGATATCCACACAATGGAGTGCTCTGCAGCTAGGAAGCTAGGAAAATAAACTAGAAGATCTCTATGAACTGATATGGGGGGACTTTCAGCATATGTTATTAAATTTTTAAAAAGCACAAAATAGCATATATAGTATGCCATGTGAGTAAGAAAGCTTATTTCTTCAAAAAGAAACATAGGAAGTATAAACCAGAAATTAATAATATTGATTACCTACAGATGGTGGGTAGGAATAAAATGAAAGGAATAGGAGAAGAATTGATACTTCTCTGAACATACCTTTTTGTATAGGTTTTATTTTAAAATCTTGCTGATGTTTTACACATTCAAAAGTGAAATTAAATCAACAAGTAGGAGAAAAAAAATAAAACTGGAGGAAAACAGAGACCAGTGAACTATACTTCAAATTAATACCATATGGAAGAAAAAGAAAAGAATTAATTCAAATAATATTTGAACACAATACTTGGACTAAATACCTTCCTTCAACAGTAAAAAAAACCCTTAATCTCTGTTTAGTAGGTTTACTTTTTGTAAGACCATGGTTATAGCAATTATGAAACTCTTGTGTGTATTGTAGAATTAAGCAAACAAGTAAATACATGATGTGTTGGGATCCGGGTTTCTCACATGAGAAAAGACAGATACAAATATGAAATGAAAGAAGACAAAAAAGAGTCCTGAGGTACTTGTTGCATTGGAATAAGAATAATCTAGATAGATAGGCAGTTATTTCCTAGCTCTGTCCACTAAAAGAATCTAGAAGCAGTAATATCCAACAGTAGGGAGCAACCCAGCGCCCAGATCCTGGTTTTTAAATATCACTCACACTGAAAGAGTGAAGGCTCCTGGGGAAAATGGCTGATTCCAGGACTGGAGCAGTTTAAGTACAAGATGATTCTGGAACATCTTGTGCCAGAAAATAAGGAAGTGCTCAAAAAATTAAGGGTATTTGTCAAAAGGACCGGGAGCTGGCCTGGAGGGGCTTCTGCTGGTCACACTGGAACAATGTGAGCATCAAATAAACAATGATGTTAATAGATTATAGCCCATTGAGTAAGTTAAATAATCCAGTTATAGACTTTAAAATTAGAGCTGAAACTAAAGCTTCTAAAACAAAACAAGAAATCTTTGTGATATTAGAATAGACAAAGATTTCTCATATAGGGCCAAAAAAGAAAAGAAAACAAATGACAACTATAAGTGATCCTGGATTGGAAAAAAAATAAGCTAGAACAACACTGGGAAAATTTGAATATAAACTGTGGATCACTGTTACATTTCTTGAATTTGATCATTTTACTGTGACTATGTAAAAGAATGCCTTTGCTATTAGGAGACACACTAATGTATAATATTTAAGGAGTAAAAGGTCGCGATGTCTGGAATTTATTCTCAAATATTTCCACCAAAACTGCTACTACGACTGCCACCACCGCCATTAGTAATAGTAATAACAACAATAGCAGCTACACAAGTGTGGCAAAATGTTAATTGGTCAATTGATGTGAAGGGTGATTCCTTCATTGGTTGCTTGTGGTTGCTGAGTTGCATTAATAGTCAGGGACTCTTGCAGTAAGTCCACACTCTTTTCTGTTTATTAGCTATGAATTTATTCATTCCTTTATTTCCATCTTCTCAGGTGCTAGGGTAGGTACCATCCAAATGTTACCCTCTTTAATCTGCACAAAACTCCTGTGAAGTAGATGTTACTTCCTCCGTTCATACAGATCAGACAACTGAAACTCAAAGAGGTGACTTTCCCAGAGTCACTGTCAGTAAATTATAAAGTAGTAATTCAAACCCAGGACTCCAGGTTCAATGCTTATTTCATCTCGGGACAGGCTCAGGGGCCCAACATTGTGAACATCGACAGATGCTGCAGAATCAGGAAACAAAACAGCAGCTCTCAAAGGTTAGAAGGGAAAGCCTTAGAACGCAGACTCCATGGGAATTCAGTAATTAGAAAACATAACTTAATAATGTTAGAACAAATGAATATCTACAGATTTAACATTCGTATTATTACTTCCCTAAATGACCTGCAGTTTTACATTGTTTTCTGTTCATCAGACAATACATTAACTTCACTCATATACCATTATTATTTTCCGAGATATGCACATATCCTTTAAAAATACTAATATGTGGCCAGGCGTGGTAGCTCACGCCCGTAATCCTAGCACTCTGGGAGGCCGAGGTGGGCGGATCGCTCAAGGTCAGGAGTTCAAAACCAGCCTGAGTATGAGCAAGAACCCGTCTCTACTATAAATAGAAAGAAATTAATTGGCCAACTAAAAATATATAGAAAAAATTAGCCGGGCATGGTGGCACATGCCTGTAGTCCCAGCTACTCGGGAGGCTGAGGCAGAAGGATCACTTGAGCCCATGAGTTTGAGGTTGCTGTGAG
>CAUYMX010081427.1:0-19124 GCA_963573855.1 Lepilemur septentrionalis
GTCTCCTCCTTTGCCCTTTCCCGTTTGCGGGTCAGGGTGCCCTGGCTTGTTTGCAAGTCACAAGGCGTCTTGAGGCTGACCGACAAGAAACAATCCTTGTGAGAACAGGTGTTCTGAGAACTGTTTTGTTCAAGCATCACCGAGAGATGACCCGGTGTCCACCACATCCAGGTTTAAATCTTTACTGATGTTCACATTTGCAATTCACTGATACTGGTTACAGTCACTTTTGGTTTACTGTTCAGGCTACGCAGAGTAAGCTCCTGATGTCACTTTTAGACAACTCTGCTTGCTTCATCACATGTACTTCTCGGGTATGTCTGCATGTGAGTTAAATAAAATATTTTGTTTTACAAAATGCAAGACATTTTCATAAATATCTGTGACAGCAGATACTGAAGTCATTTCAGGCTGACAGTATAACTTTAATTTTATTCATGACTGAGTCTGTGGCATTTCATATAAGCTTCTGAGAAAAAGACTAAGCTTCTGAGCGTGAAAGGGTTTTCTCATATCAAAAATGTTATGATATTGCTCATTCCAGTGGTAACAGATAGCTTTGCAACAGCACTGGGTTTAGAAGGTGTTTTATAATTTCCCCTGTGTCTCTGAAAACCTTGTTTTAACTTTAGTCTATATAAAAGTCATTTCATCAATAATTTAAATAGGACAATGTATCCCGATGACCTAGCTAAAAGAATGAAAGCCAGGCCCCATTACGGTATTTTATTAGATGAAATGTGGTAAGCCAGATTTGAAAAACTATGCATGGATCTGTTAACTGAGATCTGTTCCTGTGAAATGTGAGATTTTTCTTATGGGCAACTTTGGCTGGGGGATACTCCATCAACTTAACTGAAAATTCCTTAGAATTGCTTCTGCATAATCCTCTTTTCTCCCAGACTCCTTCACAGATATCATGGGCTCATATCACATCACATATGGTTTGAAGGTCCTCCTTGCTTACACCCGCTCCACTCCTTTATCTTTGATAGATTTTCCCCAATAAATTTCTTGCACCTTCAATTCTATCTTGGATGGTCTGCTACTATCACCTTTATCTTCAAAATTGTCTTATCCCTTCTAAAACAAATTGTCCATTTGTAAACTGCTGATTTCTTTGAGGCATTGTTCCCATAACCTTTTTTGTAAAGCATTACCCTTCCATCCAATCTTCACCATAAATTTCATGTTTGTTCTTGCTTCAATTTTAGCAGAATCCATGTTGCTCTGATAGGGGCTCTTTTCAAACTTACGTCTTATGTTTCTTAGTGCCTCAAACTAGATTCTGTTCACACATATTGTAACAAATTAGTATGAGCTTCTGGTGGTGCAAACATTTTTTTAAATCCATGCGTAGTTTTTTCACAGTACACATTTTCCATGAACTTTTTGAAGACCCCTTGTATGTGTGTTAGATAAACTTCATTCAAGCATGAGTTATAGTGCTGTCAGCCATGAGTTCAATGCTAACAAGTCAACAATATGTATTAGATAATGTATCTTTTAACAGAGACACACATAAAGTATTTATTGATCATTTGACAAAAAATGTAACCAGAGACTTGTGAGAACCTAACTGCATATTTCTCCTAGGAACAAAGGTTCAGTATTTGATAATTCACTTTTCTTGCCAACTTTGTAGAACCTAACCACATGAGTAACAAGAATTGACTGTACTGTATCTATGGCTACAAAAAACAGCTATTTCAAATTGCTCGTCAGGATTACCTATGAAAAGGAATATGTCCTAACCTTTTAATATGAATATAACAAAAATGTTCAGTTTATTTCAATGCAACTTCTTGAAGTTCAGATTTTACCTAATACTGAGTTCTCATCAATTACATTACTAATAATGATCAGGTTACTATTAGACCTTTATTGAATGCTGGTTTCCAGATGCTTATTAGTTGTGAAGTACTTTTTATTTGTGCATCTCTGTTACTTCCTGCTTCTTTCAGAGCCCTTCAGAATATTACCTCTCTGTTTTGAATGCAGAATCTTGGTGGGATTTTTTTTAAAGTAATTGAGAATTTTCATAGAAAAAGCCATTTTCCTGCTTTTATTCAATACTTAAAATGTTCTATCACAAGACAAAGTTAGGGACATCGAATTACCTCTTCCATTGAGCTCTTAAGAAACATCTCTTGTTTTTAACTATTTTATTTCTATTTCTACTCTGATTACATATGTAAAAGATGTTATTTTGGTTTCAGACAATAATTATTTATAATTGCTAAACAGCAATTATTTTGGAGAATATTTGTGATTTTTTTTTCTTATGACAGAAGTTTATTGCTCATGTGTACACGATTTTTAAAGTGAGGGCAATCATGGGAATCCTAGACTTAACCAATTTGACCTACCAGGTGAAGAGCAGTTTCATTCTCAATTTAAAGTGTCAGTTACTTTGGCATCATAACAATGTCATAACAACAAGGAATAAAATTTGTAAAAGAAAAAATTTCAACTTTACCTGTGCTATGTCACTCATTACTTCCTAGGGAGAATTTGTAGGCAAATGAACATGTACTAATAATCTATTCTCTGTGACAACTAGAAATGTCAAAAAAAAAAAAAAAAAAAAGAATCTTCCCTCTGTTGAGAAAGAAAGATCACAGAAGCAAATAATTATAAATTGTAAACTTCAACCCTTGATTTTGGGCAAAACAGAAAATTTCCAAACAATACATTTGAAGAGTAAGAATTGGTGAGAACAAACTGGTTAAGAAAGAGGTATTATTATTTAAATTACCTACAGAAAATAAAGTAACAACAACTTATTAATTAAATGCTCATTTAATTTAACAAGTCACATAACAATGTAAATTTCTTCACTTATTGACTTCTCTTTTATTCAATAAGCATCCATTGTACTCTCTGTATCTACTGTGTGTATTCTGTAGAAGATTTATAATTCTAGCACATAAGTCCTTGTTCAAGTATCATTTATTGAAAAAGATATTCTTTCCCCTTCTAATTGCTTAGGCAGTATATTACTTTCCAATGGCTACTATAACAAATTGCCACAGAATGGTAGCTGAGAACTATAAAAAATTATTCTCTTATAGTAGTAGAGACCAAAAGTCAAAATTCAATATCACTGGTCCAAAATCAAGGCATTGGTAGGACCATGATCCCTCTAGAGGCTCTTGGGGACAATACTCTTTCAGTTTCTGGTGGCTGCTAGCATTCTTTGACTTGTGGTCCCATCACTCTGGTCTTGTCTCTGTGGGTTACATTGCCTCCTCCTCTTCTCTGTGTATGAAATCTCCCTTGCCTCTCTCTTGAAGTACATTTGTGATTGGATTTAGAGTCCATTCAGATATTCCAGGACAATCCTTCCCTTTTGAGATCCTCAACTTAATCACATCTGCAAAAACTCCTTTTCTTTATAAGGTAACAGTTATAGGTTTCAAAGATTAGGTCCTAATATCTTTTGGTGGTCATTATTCTGCCAAGTACAGGTACATTTGTAAAAACTGATTGATCACATATGTAGGTCTATCTGGACTCTTATTCTAGTCCATTGTAATCTTTATGTCTAAAGCCAATACTCACACTTTCTTAAATACTGTAGCATTTTGGTAATATTGAAATCAGATAACTTAAGTCTTCCAACTTTGCACTTTTTGAAATGGCTATGGCTCCTATAAGATTTTTACATTTCTGTGTACATTTTGGAATAAACTTGTCGGTTACTATGAAAAAGCCTGCTAGATTTTGATTGGGATTCCATTCAATTTATGGATCAGTCTAGAGAATTATTCCACTTTAAAACTATTGAGTCTTCTGAATAAAGTGTACTTATCTGTTTATTTATTTTTTAAATTTTCCTTTGCAACATTTTATAGTTTTCAGTGTGTAAGGTTTGTGTGATTTTGCTACTTCACATTTTTTGATACTACAGTAAATATCATGAAGTTTCCCCCCATTTCTGAAATACCTTTTACTCTAAGGCTCATTTTAATTTACCACTGAAGCATGACACTTCTGAGATCACAGAACGCCCTGGATGATGACCAAGACCTCTCCATGATGCTGGCCAAGGCTTGACTATCTCCCCACTCTATGTGAGCTCAGGGAATTAATCAATTAAAACCCTACAGTCCTGCCTAGGAGTCTTACCCTATGGATGTACAGTCTAGCTCTCAGCAAAGACACAAAGGGCAAATTCTGCAGCTGCTTTTGTTTTTGTTTTTTAGCACAATCTCTTCTCACCTCAGATTCCCTGACATCCAATCTCCATCTCCTCATTCAGTGAGATCTCTTAACATTTGCCTGCTTGCATAGTGATTTAGGATGTGCCTCCAACCAGAAAGCTGAGGGTGATCGTGGATTCCCTTGCTTCTCCTTCTCACAGAGCTCACATTCCTGTGTTAAATGTTTCCAATGTCTAAAAATAAATATTTCATGTGTTTTATCCAATTTTATAATTAATTATGGTGGGGGGTTAAGTCTCGTCCTTGTTATTTCATCATAGTTAGAAGTTAAAATTATGTTATTTAATTTTTAAACTAGAAATGCTTATTTGGGGATAGAAATGGATAGGATTCAATAGTACTCATACCAAAGTTGATCTGAAAACATGTAATAATTTGTTTTATCTTTGCAGCAATCATCTGAAACCTGAATTTGTTTGCATGGTACAAAATTTTATCCTTTGATAATTCAATAGAACTAGTTAATTTATGACGATAAAATAATCTCCAATTTTAAATACCATTATTATTGTTTCACTCTCAATATAAATACCGTAAACATGCTACTTGACTCAGAGACTTTTGGCAGTAGACTGCAATGATTGGATTCTTTACATTTGAAAATACATTTTCCCCATTCAATTCTTGGCCCTTCCTTTTGCCAATGTTTTTTCCATTTTCTTAAATAAAGAAACAGCATGAAAAGAAGAAAGTGATCAGTCCATTAGATTCTCATCAGTTTGAAATGTTCATCTTTCTTTGATGGACATTTTGAAAATTCCATCTTTCTTACTCAGGAATGATGGAAGCATTAATCAAAACTCACGAGTAACCCAGACAAATCTAGAAACTGAAACAAGAATTTTCTTCTATAATTTCATAAACCCAGAAGAGCTCATTATAAGCATTCTTACGAGATCAAATAGTGAGAAGCTGGAACTATTCTCTTGCAGGTGGCGTGGCGCCATAAAATGGCATAAGCACCAGCTTTGAAGAAAACAGACTGGAGCCCAAGCCCCACTTAACCCAACATTTAAAAGTTTTCTGACCTTGAATAAAAAAAAAAATTGCTTCTCTTTTAACTGAAGTCCACAATTTATTCAGATTTCCTTAGTTTTTACTTAATGTCCTTTTTCTATGCCAGGATCCCACCCAGAATACCCTATTACACTTAGTCTTCCTATTTCCTAGGCTCCTCCATACTGTGACAGTTTCTCAGACTTTCCAGGTTTTTGATGGTCTTGCAAGGTTTGATGAGTCCTGGTCAGGTATCCTGTAGAAGGTCCCTGAAATGGGATTTACCTAGTTTTGTCTTTTTATTTTTTCTTTTTCATGATTAGATTGAGGTTATGGGTTTGGGCAGGGACACTACAGATATAAAATATCATTCTTGTCACATAAAAGCAAGGGTACACGCTATTAATGTGACTTCTCTCTGTGAATGCTGAGCTTGATAATCTGGCTGCGGTAATATTTGTCAGGTCTCTCCACTGTAAAGTTATTCTTTTTCTAACCCTCTTTCCATACTGTACTCTTTGAAAGCAGCTCACCATGCTCAGCCCACACTTAATATATTGGGAATTAGGACTACTTCTTTGAGGGGAGAGTAGTTAGGTACATGATTTCGAGTTCTTTTGCATGGGAATTGTCTGCTCTCTCTCATTTATGTAAGTATGGACTCATAGATATTTATTTTATACTTTTGGATATAATCTAACACATTTTGTGTATTTTGTTGCTCAGATTGTTCCAGCTTTGGCCTTTGGAAGCTCTCGAATGCTTTCATTTGGCTCCTGCGTCCCTTTGACATACTCCCATTGATCTGTTTCTGTCTCTCACTCTGTGTGTGTGTGTGTGTGTGTGTGTGTGTGTGTGTGTGTGTGTTTAGGCACTTACTTCCCAGAACTATAGGGTGCTCCAGGCTCATCCTTTTATTCCTTACTTGCCCTAGAATCAGTCATTTTTCCAAGGACCCCCGATTCCTTTCACTGGAAAACATGTGCTCATGGCTATTGAGGACTGTTTGCTTCTTGGCCCTCTCAGCTAATAAAAAGAGAAATGAATGAGAAACAAAAATGTATTCAAAAGATAGTATTGGGCCTTTAGTTTGCTTACAGGTTGATGAATACTAAAGAAAAACTAGGATAACAAAAAAAGATATGGGATTTTGTCTAACTATATCCCATGGCTTTTTGTTGTTGTTCTTACCCTTAGTTCCTGCCTTTGCAACATATTAGATGTTTGATCCCAAGAGAATAATTTAACCTCTATCAGTTTCTCATCTGTGTAGTAGGGATCCATTTTTACCTGCCTCAGAATTATATGTAAATCTTAATGTAAGTTACATGTGAAATGACTTTACATATATGTACTTTAAATAAGTCCAATATATTTTCAAGAAAATACAAAGAAAATCTAGAGTCAAGCTATTCTTCCATAAGCACCAGACAATCAAGTCATGAATACTCTTTTAGAAAAAGAAATTTTTAAACTGAATAGGTGGGTTTTGTATTTTTTAATACCATAATATAAAATATTTAAATTAGTAGTCTAGCTCCTATGTTATAATACCTGGCAACATTGGCCAATTAATCAGTAGTAACCTTTGGCTAATATAAAACTCCTGAAATCAGCTTTAAGAGGCACTGATGCTTAGGTTCCATCTCTAGAAATTCTGATTTAATTAGTCAAAAGTGTAGCCAGGAACTCAACTTTTCAAGCTCCCCAGGCAATTCTTGTTAAGAACAAGTGCCCATCAATACATGAGTGGATTAATAAAATGTGGTATGTGAATGCCGTGGAGTTCCACTCAGCCACAAAAAACAGTGGCGATCTAGCACCTCTTACATTATCCTGGATAGAGCTGGAGCCCATTCTACTAAGTGAAGTATCACAAGAATAGAAAAACAAGCACCACATGTGCTCACTATCAAGTTGGTATTAACTGATCATCACTTAAGTACACATGATGAATGTAGTAGTAACATTCATCGGGTGTTGAGCAGATGCGAGGGGGGAGGAGGGGATGGGTACGTACACACTTAATGGTTGTGGTGCACACTGTCTGGGGGATGGACAAGCTTGAAGCTCTGACTTGGGTGGAGCAAGGGAGCAATATATGTAACCTAAAGATGTGTACATCATAATATGCTGAAATAAAAAAAATTTAAAGAAAGGTAAAGAGCGGATCTATTATTTATTTAAATAGTTCACGGAAGACTTGTTAAGAAAGAGTTGGTTAGATTCTATAATGTAATTTTTTAAATAAAACACAAAAATTGTATAAGAATCTGTAATTTCTACTACTTGAGAACTATATATTTTAAATCTGTACCATGAAGAAAGTATGGAATAAGTGTGTTTTTCTCTAAATGCATTTTAACCCATTTATCCCAAGCATTTATGTATTAAACTAGGTTGAGTTTGGCAAGGGGTGGTGAGGTCTTCCAAACTACTAATAATTAACCAGAAGTGTTGCCTTGCTTACATTGTACAAAATCTTCTCATATACACAATCTCATTTGTTGAAACAGCTCTCTGAGGCACATATAATAATCACATTCATTTTACAGGAAGCTGAGGCTTAAAGAAGGTAACCAATTTACCCAAAGTCAATGAAGTAGAGAGTGGTAAAGTAGAATCACACCTTGGTACAGCTTTACAATGCTCGTTATGATATTTTGTTTGATTAGACACAATTCTGAGAAAGTTCATAGAATACCATCCCCTCAATCTCTGCTTCAAACAAAGTTTGGGGGCTCCATGACTTCAACCATCACCATCTGTGATGGAATTAATGGTCCCCATTGTTTACGATTCACAGTAACCTCATTCTTTCCATATATTAATAACTTTGTAATAGCATCCCACTCTGGGCACGACTAATTTCCTGCTTCTGAGCTCAGGGTGTGACTTGCTTTGGTTAATCTGATGTTAGCAGAGGTGACACTGGCAGTCTTGAGAAGTGCTTTTGTTATTGGGTTGGCTTTCTCTCGTGCTTATTCTGTTGCCAAAGAGAAAGACATACCATGGGAAGAAGATAAGAAACACATGGGCAGAACTGTCCCAGCTAAGGTGCCCAGCAAAGCCCAGGCTAGAGTAGGGGCTCTAGCCAACTGCAAACACATGAACAAACACATCTCACACCAGCAGAACCATGACATTAATTACAGTCAAAAAGTATCATGTTTAAGGCAGTCAAGCTCAGAAAAAATTGGTAGAACTATTTGAAAAATAAAATTTTATTGTTGTTTTCCACTGAGGGTTTGTGGTTGTGTGTTGTATGTAATAGATTAACTGGTAAACAGTTCAGAAACATGGCAATATGATTCAACTATTAATTTCATCTTCTTACTCCAGTTTTATCTCTTACCAAGTCTTCCTCTCGAGTTTTTTAAGACATCAGAAGCTCCTCAAGAACAACACACAGTCTCCTGATTATAAGAGTTTGCTCAAACATGGAGAAATTAAAAACACATTTCATGGTGTTGAAAAACTTTACGAACTGACTCAATGTGAGTAGAGACATTTACTGACCTTTCAGATATGAAGGATGCACAAATGGGAAGAAAGATAGACTGCATTACAGTGAATTAAAAATAAAACTCAATAACAGCATGGTCTTATTAGTCCCATTTCTAGTAAAGAGAGTCATCACCCTGGCAAAGATATATTTGTATGTGAAAGATAACAGTAGGTACAGTGTTAACACAATCTAAAGTGATAACTTATGTCCTCTAAAAAATACAGTATTTCAAGCTTCTGCATATGCTTGACATTTCAAACCCTAGAGCTTTTTATTATTAGGAAATATCTCCAAAAATAAATGAGCAAAATTTAGCAAAGTGTCCATTTAATAATCTCTCAAAGGGCAATTGAATATTTGGTGTTGCTACCCTAGCAGATGGAAGCCAGCACATACCATCTGCTGTAATTAATTTACAATTAAGATCCTGTAGCTGATCCTAATTCATAATTTTTTTAGGTTCTTAAATGCCAATATAGAGAATAAAAAAGGCTGAACAGATTGAGGCAGTTATATAGGCAAGGTTAAGAGGAAATGTGGTTTGAGTTGTTCTCCATAGAAGGAAAAGAGTTACCAGATCTAAGTGTCCATTTCTGCTGGGAGTCTATGGACTTTTCATGGCACACAGCTTTCTCTTTTGTACATAAGAATAGATATTTTCTTGCCTCAACTTTGTGCAATGTGATACCCATCACCTTTCTACTACATCATGTTATCCCTGGATATTTGGCTGACATTGGCAAAGATATTCTTTATTGGCCTATATAGTATATAAATATGAGCATCAAATTTGATTACTAGTAAAATTACAGCAGGAAAAAGCAAATTATTAGTTACAAAAATACACCCCATCCTTTGGTGCTTGGATTCCTATATTAATCTTCTAAAAAAGTGTTTCTAGATATCTTAGTTTGTAGGTACTGCTATAATAGAATTTCACAGACTAGAAAAAAATCCTGGAAATTTATTTCTCAAATTTCTAGAGGCTGAGAAGTCCAAGATCAAGGTGCTGGCATCTAGTGAAGGACTTCTTGCTGCTTCCATACATAGTGAAAGGTGGAAGGGCAAGAAATAGCCAATGCCCTACATCAAGCCCTTTTGTAATGGCACCTAATCCCATTCATAAGAGAGGAATGCTCCTGGTCTAATCACCTCTTAAAGGCCCCGCCCCCATACTATCACATTGGCAGCACTTGAATTTTGGAGGCAACATATTCCAACAACAGCACTATGTCTCCTCTTAAGAGAATAAAAGGTGAACAACATTTTTAATTTGCTTTCAAATAAATTATTTTTCCAGAGGAACAAATTATTCATAATCAGTATCTGTTGAAATATCTTGGTAATAGCATTGGCTGATGCTTTGAATTTATTCTAATGGCTATTTTTTCCAAAAAATATAATTCCCATGGTGTTATTCTAGTCTAAAGAGAAAATATAGCTTTCTCAGAAACTAGAAGAAAATAGTCCACCAATATTTTTGCTATTGAATTGATTCAAATGCTTAAATATTTCCAAAAGTTGTTTGTTTGTTCTTAACATGTAAGGAACTCTAAGACATGGAAGTTTGACCATTTGTTTTTAAACTGTCAACAAAAACATGAAGCTATAATTTGAAAGTCTCGGTAGCGTATTATATAGAGAAACAAGTGGGATAATAGAAAATTAGACAGGAAGAAGATACAGCAGAAAATATAAGAAGTATAAAATTGCTTGATTTAAAACAACATCATGCAAAAGGAAAGTAATATTTTTGCCCTTCAAGGAGTCACTCAGAATAAACTTGGTGCAATAAAACAGAAGGGTTTTTCTGTTTATTCTTAACTTTTCAACCCTAAAAAACTCAATTTATTTTCATATTCTTAGACTCATTAGTTAGATAAAAATTGTAGATACTCAAAAATCCACAATTTTCCAGCCATAATTACTCTGTATCAATTCCCTGCCAAAAAAAAAACAAAAAACAAAAAACAGAAATATGGGCAAACAAAACAAGCCTGCCTTGCTTACTGGTAAAACCAAATCCCACATTAAAAAGCTCTTTGGTAAGGATTCTTGATTGTAATCCTTGATTAAAGGTATGTAAATGCACAATGATACCTAATATAAATTGTGCTACCCAATATATAATGCAAATAAATTTGATTGAAAACCTATTCCATATGTATCTGGAAAACTGAAATTCTGAAATTTTAAATTCTCCAAGAATTTGCTTGTAATCTTATATTTTTCCTGTTTTCACCATCCAATGCCTGCTATATTAATTCCATATAGTCTTTTTCTTTGCATTTTTCCACCATGACTATCAAAAATAAAAATAAATGTTAATCGCATAAAGGTTGTGTGCATGGAGCAGATTTTACAGAAGACCTGCGGAGATAAAAGCTTTTGTAACCTTATGTGATTCTGCTTCAGAAGCAACACGCCTGACTGATTTTGTGAGTAACTACTCTTTTCTGAATGGTTCTAGAATCTAAAACTGTGTTCCCCAAACCCAGGGCCACTGACTGGTGCTGATCCGTGGCCTGTTAGGGACTGGGCCGCACAGCAGGAGGTGAGTGGATGGCAAGCAAGTGAAGCTTCATCTGTATTTACAGCCACTCCCCCTCACTCACATAAGCTCCAACTCCTGTCAGATCAGCAACGGCATTAGATTCTCATAGCAGCAGGAACCTACTGTAAACTGTTTGCGAGGCATCTAGGTTGCCTGCTCCTTATGAGAATCTAATGCCTGCTGTTCTGAGGTGGAGCTGAGGCGGTGATGCAGCTGCAAATGCAGATTGTCATTAGCAGAAAGGTTTGACTGCACAATAAATGTAATGTGCTTGAATCATCTTGAAATTATCCCCCCCACCCCGCCCGTGGAAAAAGTGTCTTCCATGAAACTGGTTCCTGGTGCCAAAAGGTTGGGAACCGCTGATCTAAAACATATTTCCAATTGACGAATTATAAAATGTAGTTTGTGGAGTTGTGATGATGAATCTGAAGATACTGTTAGACTGAAAGATAGAGCAATATTTTGCCTCTTTAACATGACCGTCTTACTTGTTTCTCTCATTTACAAGTATTCTGATGCCTTTAGCATGTAGGCTGCTGTTCTTTACAATGATTTTTTTCAGTTTCATGATAACAATGTTCACTCAGAAGTCAGAAGGAGAGAATCATGGGCAATCAAATCAGTCAAAATAGGTTCAGCAGGAGGTCTGAATTATAGAATATTAGAAAAAATTGATTTTACAAAGATCAAAGGCCATATATACATATAAATAGATAGATAGATATAAATTCTAACCCAGTTACATCTCTTGTATGAAAGTATATATTCCATAGATTTAGGAGAAAGAGTTTAGTACTTAAGAGATTGCATGATCTGGAATTAAACTATCTAGGTCTTAATTATCTATGAAACTTCAGTACTTTGGTTGTAAAATGAACAAAATAATAGTTCCTATATCAGAAAGTTGTGAAGATTAAAGGAAATAATGCATGGAAGTATTAAGAACAGGTACATCATAAGTGCCAATAAATTATAGCAATTTTTACTTTTAAATACTTTAATATGCTTCAGAGAATGAAGAATCTACAAAATTAATATATATTTAGTTTATTCCACCTGGGTATAATCATATTTACAAATGAAGAATTATAAAACGTAGTTTCTAAAGTCACTTCTGAAACTTGCTAAATGTGTGGCCATGAGCGTGTCATTTACACTCCCACGGCCGTCCAATGTCAACAAGATTGTATCTGTGCAGAGCTTCTAGTTTAAAATTACGTATCTTATTTTTTATTCATAATTTCTCTAAGTTTAGTCCCTGAGGTTATTTATAGTCTGTGTTTGGTGCATTTAAATATGTATATATTCATTATGTTTTTCTGCCATAGAAAATAGCATATTTGATCACAAGGTGCTGCAGTTATATACATGCTGCAGTTATATACATACTAATGCATCACATTAGTTTTCCAAAACAAAAAAATCTGAATATGAGAAAAACATATGGCCGCAAGATTGTTGGATAACATATTGTGGATTTCTGCTCTGAATATAAATTGGTTAATAATTTAGTTTGCATCAGGAAGTTTTAGTTTACATGTATTGCCCTAGTGTAATTATTAGCATCTTATTTACTCCCAAAAGTATTCAGTTTGAACAACAAAGTATACAGTCACTCTTCTAACAAACACATACAATAATATTTCCTGCCCTCAAATATATTACCATACAAATGAGGGAAAAAAACCCCAAAATGATATTATGCAAATCAGTTAGAATAATGGTTCTCAGTGGAGAAGGCACCTTCCCCAGAGGCATTTTTGAAAATTTGTGGGTGTGTTGTGAATTATCACGATGACTGAAACACACACAGGCTCTCGGTAAGTGGGAGTCAGCAACACTGGACATGCTGCAGTATACAGGACTGTCCCACACACCAAGAATTGTTCCTGCTTCTTACAACTTTCAAATACTCAACAGGATAAAACCCACTGCAGATATAAAGTGGCTATACCTCATTAAAGGATAAAGCTGAAAAGTTATTTTCATATCAAAGCTAATTATGGACAACTGTAAATTAGGAAAGATTACAGCTGAGGTAAGTTTAAATTGAATAGATAGTCTTTAAAGTATTGAATTATATACACATGTTCTACCTGCCCAGAATATAACTGTAGTAAGATAACTGTAGTTGTAATCAAATTGGACAGTGAGATTTTGGTAATGATTCAAGAATTTTCACTTGCACTAGTATTATGTTCATTATTATTTATGACATGCATAATTAACCTGCATGCAGTGGTATTGGCATGGAAAGTATCCCACAAACTGGATCCCCAAATCTCACAATTCTGAAAAGTTTGCAAAACATGTAATACTTCTTCACTGTTTCCATTTGGGCCTGTTATTTGTTTTAGCAACTTATCCTTTCTATGATTAAGGTAATTTTCCCTTGCTTCCTACATTTAAATAAGGCTGTTCTATTACTAATTTTCCTAACACTAGTTTTTATGCTAGTATCCACCTGTACTCATTCACTTTCATTGTCTTTACCTCTTATGTGGAAAGGATTCGCATGTTCATAATTTCCTTAATTAATTGCTCATCTATTAATTATTTTGATGTAATCAACTATTTCATTATGTCTAAGATCAACATGTCCAATCATTTAAATAAAAATTGCATGTAATTCTATTATGAATTATTTTCTTTCATATCACCATGATATTTTGGTTATAGCATTCTTTTAAATAAAAGTTTATTAGCTTCTTATAAGTGTGGGAGTAGGTCGTACTATTATCTATAAATTTCCTCCTATGGGTTACATGAATTAGTAAACATAGATTATAAAATATTAGTTATAAAAGGGGACATTTAATTTCTTGGGACTGTTGAATCGCTGGCATAAGATAGTGTGACAATAAATTCTACGTTTTATATTCAATAGTGGCCCAGGCAACACTGAGACACAGACACACAAGAGCATTTTACTCCTCTGCCCTTGACTGGCAGTGACTTTTGTCTCTGACGATGTAAAACCTAGAAACCTGGCACCAACCATCATCAATCTCCCATTTACTGTTTGTTCACCCCAAGTATAAATGTAACACAGTATTAGATTGGTAAACTCATATCCACATGAGAAACACATTTACCAACTAGAGTACAATGCTTATGTACAACTACGTTTGTCTTTAACTTTACAGTTTTATTTATAATTTTATAATTAGATTTTAGTAGTACAGTTATGTTTACCTTTAGTTTGGGAAGTGTTTTGTTCTTCTTTACTTTTAAAAAACTTTATCATTTGCATTTTTCTTCCTTAAATATTTGATAGAGTTCTACAAAGAAATCATATTGGACTGGAGTTTACTTTTTAAAAACGTTTTTGAAAACAAATTCAATTTATTTATTAGACATTGGACTGCTCAGATGTTTTGTTTCATCTTGTGTCAATTTTGGTAAGTTGTGTTATTCAGGGAATTTCTTTCACCAAAGCTGTCAAAATGTTTTGGCATAGAATTGTTCAAACATTTTTTATTATCATTTTAATGTCTTTAGTTCTGTAATGATTAGCATCATTTAATTTTTTATATTGGCAGTTTATGTTCTCTCTCTTTTTGCCTTAGTCAATTTAGTTCAGGATTTATCCATTTTGTAAAAATTTTTTAAAGAACCATTTTTTGCCAGTGTTAATTTTCTCTATTGTTTCCCTATTTCCTAGCTCATTTATTTCTAGTATTATGCTTGTTACTTCTTTTTTGAGCCAATTTTGGTTATTGTGTCTTCAAACGAATTTATCCATTTAAACTATGAAGTCAAATTCACTGGAGGAAAATGGTTTATGACATTCTCTTTTTATATTTTTTCTTTAATATTTTGATATTGTGTAATCAGGTGCAATACTCTAGAGTATTGGGTCTGCAAACTTCCCATATTAGCTGATTTGTGTATTATAACATTACTTTCTTTATTACAGAATCCCAAAACTTTTATATATACAATTTAATACCTCCAACAGAGTGTGGTGAAAAATGACAACATAATTAATTGTTCTTGTTTTACTTAGAGGAATGCCTCAACCACTCTTGTTCTTTGAATTTATTTCTCATACAGAAAGGAGATTTAGTTAAAATGCTATTGAAAAATACAAAGTTCATTAGCAAATAACACTTAAGATAAAGGGCTTGAAGACCCCAGAAGGTTGTTTTTATCCTAAGAAAAAAGTCCAGGAAAATCTGACTTCTGCTGTCTTTCCTGTTACTAATTAACTGGAACTATGGTACAAACACTTAGCGTGTACACTTATTTATTCAGAAAGGGCTTCTTATCATGGTCTTATTATCAAATTCAGTGAAATGATCAAATTTAACAATTAATTGAGGAGCATAAAATTAATGATTTGAATAGCTGGGTGATGTTAAATTTATAAAGGGTGGGGGACAAATTAGCTTTGTTCTCAGG
Source organism: Lepilemur septentrionalis (assembly GCA_963573855.1). Classification (NCBI taxonomy): domain Eukaryota; kingdom Metazoa; phylum Chordata; class Mammalia; order Primates; family Lepilemuridae; genus Lepilemur; species Lepilemur septentrionalis. Next base: position 15,692 of record CAUYMX010081427.1, read on the forward strand.
AATGTTGTCAAAGTACTCAACAGCATTTATCTGTAGTTTCCAGGTCGATCTTCTTTCTTTAAGCTCTAGCAAAAGGCTTGCTTTACTTGGTTAAAGTAAGTATCTCCTGCTCCCCCTTATTTCGTGTCTTCTAGCTGTTCATACAACAACAGAATATACATAAGTTTGACAAAACAACTAATGGGAAATCTTTACCAAAATTTGTTCTAAGAAAAAGTCTATCTCTAAAGATGAATGTGCATGCTTTTTCTAATTAACAAATAAAAACATTGCAGCCCATAATATATTCCTCATTTGCATTAGATGTTAAAAAATCACTGACCCAACACTGCCCAAAGGCTTTAATGTGCATTTTGTTTACTTCACATGGGATCGCAACTCTTTTAGCCTTAAATGTTCTTTTTCACACTATATTTTCATTTCCAAGCCATTTATGACCTTTTCAGAAAGTGGCAGGATATAAACCTCTCAGGAAAAAAATATGGAAGAATTTACTAAGAATAAAATCACTTGTTTTATCCTTTTATATGCCATAGAATACACCTAGCAGTCCTGATAAATGAAACCTAAAGATAGCTGTGGTGCTTTATTTCTTGTAGGTACTAATGTCATCACCAAGAGGTTTTGTAATGTGAAGCGATGAAATCTTTCTGAGTGAACAAAGCAGTCTAGAGGGAGCTTTCGAGTTAATGGAAATATGATACAATCAATTCTATTATTTGGAGAGGCTTGAGCTGTGTCTCTCCCCATGGCAGAGCCAGAAAATATTATTGTATAAAGACCCATTTAATCTCTCAGCCAGAAAAGAAAGCTGAGGCAAAACCTCAAATTAGATTTGAGATCTGTCAGATGGACTGTACCCTCTTATTTCAACAATTTCTTCTTTAATCCTATTCGTCCTTTTACATGTACCTATGTGTACCTCTGACAAGGTATTAATTAAGTACATTCCTCTCTACAACCACCCACGCAAAGGTATTCACATTTTTATGGGATAATTTTAAAGAACAAAAACTTAGGATACCAAAGAAATGTCATAATTCTGGAGTCTATTTTCATAGATAGTGAGAATATTTTGTTGGCATTATTTTTTTTAGTAGTGTGTGTTGTTCCTTCTCTTATGAGAATGAACAAATCAGAAGAGAAAACAATATGCTTACATGAACATAGTTTCTTCTGCATCACATTTTAGTTTTTGGTTTAACATAATAGAAACTGCCATTACCAAATATAATTACTCGCCATATCCACCAGAGTTGGCATTATAAAATTTGACCTATTTTTATAAACTAAATCCATTCTCAATTTTTTTAAAAATGTGGTGGATAATAATCAAAAGAGTATCCAAGCCTATATAGGCATTTTCACAAGAAAATCATCACAAAAACATTTCTGAGTTATAGAAGAATCACCAGAAAAATGTTTTAACTTCCCAATAGGACCCCTTCAAACCCCATAAGTATGCTTGAACTGGCGGTCTTATTTCTTTATCACAGCTCTAAAAATTATATAAACATTTTTCTATATTTTAAATCTGTACTAAGGTGGAGAGCCTCAACTGTGTTAGTTTAATTAGCATCATGGCTAGTGGTTGGAGATGTGTAGATAAAAAAGCAGTACCTTTCCAGATGTTCTCCAAGAGACATCTGAGTAAAGGATGATTCCCCCATGGCATGATAAGAGATGGGATAGGGAAATGTAGAGGCAGAGTGGAGAGCACAGAAAATTGGAACCCATTCATGTTTTCCAGAAGACTAAACTGGAACAGATGATGACCCAGAATCCTGATTGATGGATTTGCTAACAGCACCTTGGATAGCCTGTACCTCTAGTAAACTTGGATACACAGATAGACTGAATTTACTTGCATGAATTTATCTATCATTCTCATGATTGTCCCTTTTCTGGATAACAAGGGAGAGAAGGAAGACTGTTTCATTGGTTCATGTTATGAACTTTTAAAAACAACCCAGATGAATAGCTGACTTTATTTTATGAATGGACAGTGCTGGCATATTTGTATCACAACCTGTGTTCTTGTGTTCAGTGCATATTGCTTTAAAATTGGTCTACTTGTTTGTTCTTTTTTCATACCTCTTGTGAAAAATCAAACATTTTGGTTCATCTAGTTCCAATTATTAAATAACCATGTCATTCTGCTCCTCCATTAGTAAGGGAAAATAGTTTTTCAGAAAGCAAACCAGTATCCTCAAGCCTTATTAAAGCAATTACCTAGGAGGGCAGAGTTATATAAAATTAAATGACTAGAATAAATTAGGACAGATTGACCCCAAATTAGAATGTTAAAATATGACCATTCCCTTAATGAAGGATAAAGGAAGCATAGGTTTTGATAGAGTCAAGAATGGGGCCTAATTAAATATATAAAGTGTTGCTCAATTTCATTCAGAAAAAGATTAAATGACCCTGAAATGTTATTTCTCACCTATCATATTGGCAAATTTTGAAATGGTGTGAACTCAGGTATTCTTTAAGCAAAATATTTTCTATTGCTATGCACTGAAAGTACCTAGAAGCAAGGCTCCTTGTTAAAATAGCTAACTCCAGAGTAGCTGGGTCAGAAATGTGCAAGTTGAGCCAGGAACATCTTATGATACCTGAAACCAAGAAATATAGCAAAGATTGATTTGCCTAATATCAAAAGAACTTGAGAGCCAACTTGAAGAGGCCCCCATTGGACTATTTAAAAATAAAATCAAAATAACTGCAATAGATTAAGCATATCACATTTCTTTAAATCCATGAGTTACAAATGACACTTAATAAAATATTCATTGGTTACCTTTTAAAGAAGCTAGAAAATTAACTCATTATTCTGGAAAATAGTAATGGCAAAGGTGAACAAAGGCATTCATCTTGCCTTTCCCATACACACAGTACTCATAATATCTAAATAGCAATGAAGGAAAGTTGTTCTGTTTAACAATAAATGGGAAAGGAAAGATAGAATTAGAAAGAAAAATTACCTTGCAACATCAAAGAAAATAATGGATCTAAGCAACTGTGCTCAATGATGGCTAAGAAACAATAGGTAAAAAGAATAATTAGAAAATTTATAATAAATGGGTCAGGCTGGCTACATCTAAACCCAATAATCAATTGGTCTATTATAAAAAAATAAGAGTTATACCACATATAACATAATGCTTGATGCAAAGAAATCACAGAGGACACAAACAAATGGAAAAATATACCATTTTTTACTCATGGATTGGTAGAATCAACATTGTTAAAATGTCTGTACTCCCCAAAGTGATCTACAGAATTAATTCAATCCCTATTAAAGTAACATCATCATTCTTTACAGATCTAGAAAAAATAATTCTATGCTTTGTATGGAACCAGAGAAGATCTTGTATAGCCAAAGCAATCTTAAGCAAAAAGAACAAACTGGGAGGTATCAGTCTACCAG
>CAUYMX010081428.1:0-26749 GCA_963573855.1 Lepilemur septentrionalis
TAGAAAGAAATTAATTGGCCAACTAAATATATATAGAAAAAAAATTAGCTGGGCATGGTGGCACATGCCTGTAGTCCCAGCTACTCGGGAGGCTGAGGCAGGAGGATCGCTTGAGCCCAGGAGTTTGAGGTTGCTGTGAGCAAGGCTGATGCCATGGCACTCTAGCCCAGGCAACAGAGTGAGACTCTGTCTCAAAAAAATAAATAAAATAAAATAATAATAATAATAATAAACACTAGAGTAGAGAAAAATAAACTAGAGAACATGAACTAACAGAGAAAAATCGATGAAACCAAAAGTTGGTTCTTTAAAAAGATGTTCTTTCTTTCTTTTTCTTTTCTTTTTTTTTTTTTTTGAGACAGAGTCTCACACTGTTGCCCGGGCTAGAGTGAGTGCCGTCAGCCTAGCTCACAGCAACCTCAAACTCCTGGGCTCAAGCCATCCTTCTGCCTCAGCCTCCCGAGTAGCTGGGACTATAGGCATGCACCACCATGCCTGTCTAATTTTTTCTATATATTTTTAGTTGGCCAATTAATTTCTTTCTATTTTTAGTAGAGATGGGGTCTCACTCTTGCTCAGGCTGGTTTCAGACTCCTGACCTTGAGTGATTTTCCCGCCTCGGCCTCCCAGAGTGCTAGGATTACAGGCGTGAGCCACCACGCCTGGCCAAAAAGATGTCCTTTCTTTCTTTTTTTTCCCCTTATGCCAGAGACGTCCCGTGCCGTGTTGAGAACTGAGAGTGGAGTCCTTTTCCTCATTCCTGATCCTAAGGGGCAGCATCCAGGTTTTGGCCATTCGGTATGAAGTTGGCCATAGGTTTCTTGTAGATGACCTTAATTACAGTAAGGAAATTTCTTTATATTCCCAGTTTTCAAAGGTTTTGTTACTAGTGGGTGTCGCGTTTTGTCAGGTGCTTTTTCTGGATCGACTGATGTGACTGTATAGTTTTCATTCTTTATTCTCTTAGTATGTCTGACTGCATTAGTTGATTTGCAAATGTTAAACCAGCCTTGAATTCCCAGCAAAAACCCCACTTGTTTGTGATGTGTTAATGTTTTTTTTACTATTGCTGGAACTTGTTTGCTAATAGTATATTGAGAACTTTTACGCATGTGTTCACAGGAATATGGGACGATAGTTTTCATGCGTTGTCTTTGTCCCGTTTTGTATCAGGTTAAACCTGATACCTTCCGTAAGCCTTACAACGAGTTGGGATTTCCTCCGCTTCTGTTTTCTGGAAGAGAGTAGGTAGTACTGGTGCCAGCTCTTATTAAATGTTGAGTATGATTTCCGGTGAAACTATCTGGGCCTACAGTTTTGTTTTTCATAAAATTTTAAACTGGAATTTTGATTTATTTAGTAGATATGGGATTCTCGAGGTTATCTTTTTCTTCTTGGGTGACTTCTGGTAAAGTTATGTGCTTTGCAAGGAATTGGTCCATTTCACTGAAATTGTTAAATTTATGTGCGTAGAGTTGTTTGTAGTATCCTCTTATTATCCTCCAAGTGTCTGTGGGGTCTGTAGTGGTATGTTCGTTTTCATTCCTGATACTGGTCATTTACATTCACTCTCTCAGAGAGGGGCGGGGAGAGACTGGCTAGAGTCATAAGAACCAGCTTTCAGTTTCCTGATTTTCTCTCTTTGTTTTTTGTTTTCGGTTTTATCTTGCCCTTCCTTTTCCAGCTTCTTAAAAAGGAAGCTTACATTATTTATCTGAGACCATTCTTCTGCTATGAAATTGCCTCTAAACCATGCTTTAGCTGCACCTCACAAATTTTGATATGTTGTATTAATATTTTCATTTTTGTTACATTCAAAATATGTTCTGATTTCCTTTGAGACGTCTTATTTAATTCATGGGTTATTTAGAAGCGTTTTACTTAATTTCTAAGCATTCGAGGATTTTTCTTTTTTTTGTTATATATTTCTAATATAATATTGTTATGGTCAGAGAACATGCTTTGTATGATTTCAGGTTTTAACAATGTTTCACCAAGACATAAAATGTAACCAAAATGTTTGTACCCTCATGATATCCTGAAATAAAAATTTTAAAAAACCCAAAACAGTGTTTCAAGGTTTGGTTTATGACCCAGAATAAAACCTGTGTTAGCGAATGTTCTGTGGGTGCTTAAGAAGGACGTGTATTCAGCTCTAGGTGGAAAGTTCTGTAAATGCCAACTGGGCCAGTTTGGTTATAGGTGTTTCTCAATTCACCTGTTTCCCTTCTTATTTTTTGTATATTTCTTTCTCAATTGCCAAGAGAGGAATGTTCAAGAGCTCAAGAATAATAATGGTTTTGTATATTTTCCCTCTCAGTTCTATCAGTGTTTGTGTCATGTTCTTTCGAGCTCTGTTATTAAGTGCATAGACATTTAAGATCGTTATGTCTTCTTGGTAAATTTACACTTCAATCATTTTGTAATGTGCCTCTTTATCCCTGGTCATTTACTTTGCTCTGAACTCTACTTTGTCTGATATTAATTTAGCTACTTGAGCTTTCTTTTGATTTGTATTTATATAGTACATCACTTTCTATATAAATCCCTGTATCTGTTAACCTTCTTATATCATAATTGGAATGAGTTTATTAGACAGGTTACGGTTGGGTCATGGATTTTAATCCATTTTGACAATTTATCTTTTTATTGGTGCGTTTAAGCCATTTATGTTTAATGTAATTATTGTATGGTTGGACTTTAGTCGACCATTTTATTTATTTTCTATTTGTCTCTTCTCTTATTCCTCTGTTTCCCTTTTCGGACCTTTTTTTGGATTATTTCATTTGTTTGTATTCCATTTTAATTTATCTGCTTTTTTTTTTACTATGTCTTTCTGTATATCTTTTTCAGTGGAGTATCTAGAGATTAAAATAGGTAGATTTCTAAATTGATTTCACAATCTACATAAAAAATACTTACCACTTCAAGTGGAGTGTAGAAACCTCACCACCATCTTGGTCTCTTTGCCCTCGTCCCTTTACGTCGTAGTTGTCATGTGTATTAGATCTAAACACATTTTTTTTTTTTGAGACAGAGTCTCACTCTGTTGCCCGGGTTGTAGAGTGTCGTGGCATCAGCCTAGCTCACAGCAACCTCAAATTCCTGGGCTCAAACGATCCTCCTGCCTCAGCCTCCCGAGTAGCTGGGACTACAGACGTGCCACCATGCCTGGCTAATTTTTTCTATGTATTTTTAGTTGTCCAATTAATTTCTTTCTATTTATAGTAGAGACGGGGTCTCGCTCTTGCTCAGGCTGGTCTTGAACTCCTGACCTTGAGCTATCCACCTGCCTCGGCCTCCCAGAGTGCTAGGATTACAGGTGTGAGCCACCGCGCTCGGCCCATCTTTAACCATCTTAATGAACTAATGACATCACCAAATTATGAACTGGAACTCTATCTTTGAGAGGAGTCTTGTATGTTATCTTGCTGTCAACTAAATCCCGAGGTGTGTTGGAAGACATTTCGAGTGAGTAAAGTACTAACTGTTGAATTGCTCTGAAGTGATTTTATTTGGACTTATGAGGCAGTCTGCTTACCCAGAAGATTGAGGCCACTTTTGCTGTTCTATGTCAAAAAAGCCTTCCATGTGACCACAAAAATCAGCAATCAGAGAGAGCTAAGGGTTCCCCAGCTGTCAGTGTTAACATACCCAGAAAAGGACAGGTCATTTGCTTCACATAGAGGCCTCTATTCCAAGAGGTGGCCATAGAATTATACAAAGCAATTAGAAGCATCCATGTTTTCTCAGAAATAAGAAAACCAATCCTGTTAACTAATAACCCAGATAAGGTCAACACCCTTGGCCGCTAAGATTAGCCAAGCAGCCACTCACAAGCTCCTTTGTGGAGAAGAGCTCAGATAGCCTGTTTCCCCTTAAGAATAGCAAGGACCAGGTGACTTTGAGGTCTGTAATTGGATCCCTCTCAGGTCCTTATCTGACTCTACTAGGGTTAAGTATAAATCATGATCACATTATGACATTGAGCAAGTGCAAGTCGCACTGGCTGTATGGTGACATGTGTCTTTTCCAGGCTAATTTCTGTAGGTCCAGCACTTACATTGCAATTGGAACCAGAGCGACAAGAGGGAGGGACAGTGGGGCAGGGGCTCCCAGGTGATCTAGCCAGCCTTTTTCTGTTTGAAAACCACACTAAGTCTATTCTGTTTCCTCATCTGCTGGATGGGGAGAGAAAAACCTACTTACGGTGTAGAAAATGGGTTTGCAGCCTGAATTTGGCATCGTGTTTTGAGTCCGGGATCTTCTACCACTTACCAGCTGTTTGGTTGGGCCAGGTGCCTAAAAGCCTCTATGCCTTTGTTCTTCTCATCCACAGAAAGGACTGTTCTTGTCTCAGGGACCTGGACAGATTAAACGATAATGAGTAGAAAAGTGTTAGTATAAAGCTGAGAGCACTCTGTGGCCCCCACACCATGGCCACCAGAACTTTATCAGTGAATGAACCTGGCAAAGTGCTCTTCAAGCAGCCAGATTGGTTCTGCCCCTGAGAAGCCTCCATCTCCGTACAGTTCTCCAGGTGTCAAACCCACTGTCTGTGAAACTGTGTGCTCCTCAAAGACAATATCATTGTCGTTCTGCCCCTGCCACCCCCTCCCACTGGAGCACTTGAGTTTCCAGGCTTCCTAAGTTCTCCTGAGACACGTGGGAGGCTGCAGCCGCAGACACTCCGGAGAAACAGGCAACTGCTCTTCTTGGAGAGCCCGTCATGGGGTAGAGTAGACTCCGGACTGAGAGACGAGGGCAGGTGCGTACCGGGGTGGGGGAAGGGCAGCAGGGTGGGGACGAGGACAGTCCGGGCGGGCAACGTTTCTGGATGGAGCCCGCCCCAGTCGACTCCCGTCCCGCAGGCTGCCATTTCCCACAGCACAGCCTTTTGTTCTCTGACTCCTACCATTGCCATGAAAATTTGCCGCAGACAGAAATCTGACATGGGATGTTTCAAGCCAAGAAGAAGACTTTTTTTTTAATAATTTTTTTCATTTTGACAGATTTTGAATTGCAGTGATTTAGTCAGTTTTAACCCAGGAGAGTCATCTCAAAGTAGAGCCCCCCACCCCACCCGAGTCTTCTGGAGGTGAGTTCTGGCACCAGTGACAGCTTCTCCACACGTCCTCAGCCCTCCCTTCTGGGACTGAGCCTGAAGGAGCTGCTCCCACAGCCTTTCCTGAGCGCACTGTTATTCTCTTATTGACGGCAAACATAACAACCTTGCTCTTGGCAACTTTTCCTCTTGTTTATTTTATGTCCAGAACTTCCCTTGGCACTAGTGAGAATCTTGCAGGTACAGAGAAACACCTTCTGTGCAACATAGAAAACACAAAAAAAGGACAGGGGAGAATGGGGGATGTTTGAAGTGCTTACATTTCACACATAACTACTGATATATTAACATTTTTGCTGGGAAAATTAAAGAAATTTAAAATCAAATATAAATTTTTTTTGCAATGCAGAAATGTAACTTTTGCATTTTAGCATTTGCTCCAAGGAGAGTCCTCTGCCAAAATGAGAGCACTGCAAAATACAGTGTGGGCTACTTTGACAAAAAGGAAATTTACTAATAATCAAGGGCAAGATTTAGTAAGCCCTTCCTTTTAGGTTTTCATTTATCTCACTGTTCATTCGTTTATTCATTCATCAAATATTGTTGAGTGTCTATTATGTACAAAGTTGTCATTTAGAAAATGTTATATGGTTCTTTTCGGAGGTTCTCCCTTCACACGCCTTGTTATTTTACATTGTGAAAGCACTTTAGAAAATGCATTCTTACCGTGAAAACTCATTCCCTGCCACTTAAAACTTTTTTCTTCGTAGGGAGCTGGGAGAGCTGGAGAGAGCCCACAATGCCGGAAGCTAGTTTGCATGACTAAGACCCGAGTTGGGATTCTCCGCCTTGACTCTCTGTGGCTGGAAGTAGAGGACATGGAAGGAGAAAACTTCCCTTGCAAACCCGTCACAGACTAGATGTTTCGCAAAAACAATTGCATTTAATTTTAATTCATGTAAGCCACCAAGGTGGATATGATTTCCATTTTGTAGTTCAAATAACTGCAGCTAGGAGGGAAGATGAAACTCATACAAAGCAACATACCTGGTCCATGTTGGCACTGATGGCCCTCGCTGCCTGTCAGGGCACCATCCATTTCATTCACTACGTAACATTACTGAGCACCTGCAGTGGGCTGGGCACAGTTTCAGGGACTAGGGATGCAGTGGTGAACAAAAGTCTCTGCCCTCATGGAGTTCCAATTGGTGGTTAAAAAAGCAATAAATAAATATACGATGAAACATGGGGCTTTGGCGAGGGGATGGGGAATGAAAGGGGTGGGGTGGCTATGTTGCTCTCAAGCATCTGTCCACTCGGCTGGAGGCCTCTCTCCAGCAACGTGCACCCTGTTAGCAATCTCCTTCCTGCGTGGGAGTGCAGGTGGGCAGCACCTGTGCGCCTGCGTTGCATGGGGGCTATGCATGAAGGCAGCGAAATAGACAAGAGCGAGGAGGAACATGGAGACTGAGTCAAATTTGCAAAGCAGGTGTTTTCCTTGCGCTTTGGTCTATTCCTCTCTTTCAGTTCTTTTTCCACCCCTCAGGGACCTCCCAGCACACCTGGTCTTCTTCATCTGCATCCCTGACTATGGCTACATCCTCTGCTTCCCGAGTGACCCTGCCTGGCAGATGATGGATACTGCCCCTCCTCTCTACCAGCCTCTCAGGAGTTGACCATTTCCTTGTGACCTTGACTTGTCTCCATCAAAAGGCACAATTCTGTGTTTCAATCCTCCAGGGCCTATTAAGTGACCACATAGATAGTGTTTTCTATACAAAATTATCTGATTTTTGCATTGTATTTACATTTTGATAGGCTGCAAATATGTCTAACTGTTGAAGTGCCCCAGGACTTCTTCTTATCTTTGCTTTGCCCTCCTTGGTGATCTCATCCAGTGTCAAGGCTTTAGATCTATCTACAAATAGATGACTCTCAGATGTATATTCTGTTGTAGGCCTATCTGCCTATCTGACTTCTAATGGGCATCTCAGAACGAGCATTGTATGTCCAAATCTTGGTTTCCATCTGCAGCCTTTTTCATCTGAGTCAACCACAACTTCATTTTTCAGCTGCTCAGGACAACAAATTTGGGGGCATCTTTGATTCTCATATCCAGAAGGGGTTGGCTCAGTGTCAAATAAATCCAAAATTCAACTTTTTCTGACCCTTTTCTCTGCTACCACTCTGGTCTAAGCCACCATCATTTCTGGGTTTGGCGATTTCAACAGCCTTCCAACACTTTCTTCCTGCAGTGTACTCCTAACTCAGTAGCCAGAGTGATCTTATTAATAAGTAAATCAGATCATCTCACTGCTTGGTTTATGCCCTCCAGTGGCTCCCACCTCACTCAGAGCAGCTAAGCTACTCAGCCCTCTTCTCTGAAAAGAAACCCAAAGTACCAAACAAACAAACAAAGCAAACCCTATCTCCTCCAGTCTGCCCCTTTATCGCCCCTCCCTCTAAGTAGGAGTGCCATGGCCTGTGACATTTTCAGGGCCACACCCTGGCTGCAGCTGGAGCTATCTTCACGTGGCAATTTGAAAGTTGGTCAAGGTTAGATTTGCTAAGACGTGTATTTCCCAGATCTGAGAACTCTTCCGGCTAGCCCTGGAAGATAAGAACTTCAAGAGACTTTATCTGAGATTGTCCCCTTTGTCCCCACCCATACAGGAATCAGTCTCCTGTCTCCAAACCGTACCTCAAAGCCCACACCCATAGGAAGCGCCTGTTTGTTTCAAGCAACATTTAACCTAGCAGCTTTCTTATACTTAGCTCTTCAACGACTTTTTTCCGCTCTTTTTTTTTTCCTTTAAGAAAACGAAGTCCGTTTTAATTTTTTGGGCTTGATGGAACTAGGACAATAGGACAATGTTTGCTCGGATCAAATGTTTGTTGTGTGAATTTTTTTGGCAGAATCGGTGTTTGCAAGAAGCAGATAAAACTTGACTGTCGGAGAACCTGGCTGGAGCAAGCAGCTGCCTGCCAGCAAATCTCCAGTTCACAACAGAGCCCGAGTCATTGTCAGCCAGGTGGGAGAGACGGGGAAGAGAGAGCCGGCGAGCTTCCTTGTTGGGCTCTGAATGAACTGGTTGTTTAGCAATTACTGCGAGACAGCAGATCTGGGTACACAGGTATTTAAAGATAACGTCTCAACTCGGTTTGCCCTCCTTACGCAACACGGGTGTACGGACATCAAGGAAGCCCCACAGCCCCGAAATATTTTATTCACCTCACACTCGGGGGAGTTCACTGACTGGAATTCAATAGAAACTGTTCTCTGTGTGAAAGTAATTTCAGAAAGTAATCTAGTTTATGGAAATGAAAGGCATCAAAACACAAAAAAACACTGTTTCTCTACAAGTGCTTTACCTCAAATATTTGACATGGAAATTTGTATAATCCCTCCGGGGGCACGTGGGTTTCACCAGTGTTAACATCTTTTGAAATGGATTTCACAAATGTTTATTTGCCGGGCCAGGCTGACAAATAATTTGGAATATCGAGGCATCTTCCCGGAATCAAACCTAATGATATGGATCTCAGATGATTGTGCAGGTGAAAAGGTGTGAATTTTAATGGAGTATTGAGGGCGACATCACTGCCCCGGGGAGCAAAGATGTCACTTAGCTGCCCTGGGCCCCCAAAGCTCCTTGCTGTGCGGGCAATGCACCTCAGAAATGACACTGTGTTGTTCACTTTCACATTCTGCTTCGTTTCCCACGCAGGAAACGGGTCTTCCTGCACCTGCCTGGAGGGAGGGAGAAAGGGAGGTAACGAAGCCATGCGCAGGCTGTGCTCAGGCCTGACCTGGCCGCTGGTGAAATGGGCTGTGCGGCTTCCTACCAGTCCTTAAGCAAGGAGTGGGCACAAGATGGGCCCTGCAGAAGACAGGCGAGAATAGAGCTGAGGAAGAGCAAGAGAGGAAAGCTTATGCTTTGTAGCTGCTGAGTCTGAATGCCCATGGAGCCCCTCTTTTTTTCCTTTAGGGGAGCACTGGCTTGTCATTTTAGAAAATTCTGTGCAGTATTTTTTTTTTTTTTTTTTTTTTGAGACAGAGTCTTACTTTGTTGCCTGGGCTAGAGTGCCGTGGCATCAGCCTAGCTCACAGCAACCTCAAACTCTTGGGTTCAAGCGATCCTCTTGCCTCAGCCTCCCAAATAGCTGGGACTACAGGCATGTGCCACCATGCACGGCTAATTTTTTCTATATATTTTTAGTTGGCCAATTAATTTCATTCTATTTTTTTAGTAGAGACAGGATCTCACTCTTGGTCAGGCTGGTTTTGAACTCCTAACCTTGAGTGATCCTCCCACCTCAGCCTCCCAGGGTGCTAGGATTACAGGCTTGAGCCACCATGCCCAGCCTCATGCAGTCTTTCGAGAATCTTTTCCCCACATGCAAGCGGCTCTCAGGCCTGGTGACAAGGACCCTTCCTAGAGCCGTGGTTCCCAGTCAGAGATTTAGAGTTGGCACAATCTGAAGGGGTCATCCCGAGGGCCAAGCATCCCTGTGTGACAGAAGGGCAGCAGCTTGCCTGCGTCTGCATGGCAGGTGAGGAGCAGGGTCAGCTGCACACCAAGCTTTGCTGCTCCTTGATCTAGCACCTTCTCTGCCCCGCCATCACCCTTCTCAGCCTTGATGATCACTGAACGCTGATAGCTGTGGCCAGCCCAGAGGAGGGTCTGCTGGAGCAGGGAGCTATGAGCCTTAAATAAGACCTAAAGCAGAGGGGTACACAGACTGCCCAATTCTTGAGACCTCTCCCATCAGGAGATAGGTCTGTCCCCTCCCCTTGAGCCTGGGCAAGCTCTGTGACTGCTCTGCCAGTTCTGGGCCCAGGCCCTAAGATGACTGGCAGTGTCTGCTTCCTTCCTCTAGACCCTGGAGCCACCATGGAAGAAGTTCCACTCCTTTCTGGGGAGAACACACAGAAACGCCTAGAGGCCACACGGAGAAGGAGAGGGGGCCAGTTGAGCCTGGCCTGTCAACTATCTGTGCAAGCCACATGAGTCACTTTAAGTGTTTTAGTAGCTGCATTAAAAAGTAAAAAGAAACAGGTGATATTAATTATATTTTTGACCCAATGTATGAAAAAACAATTTCAACATGTAATCAATCAATAGTAAATTATTCAGATGTTTTACATTCTTTTTTTCATATGAAATCTTCAAAATCTAGTGTGTTATTTGTGCATACAATGTGTCTCGATTCTGCCCAGCCACGTTTCAACAGCACATGTGGCCAGTGGCTGCCGTATGGGATGGCGCCGATATAAAGCTCTGTCACTGCTGTTTGCCGGCACCCCCCAACTTCCACCCCACCAGCAAAAGGAAAAATTCCTGTGCAAGTGGAGTAATGCTAAAACAAACACGCAGGCATCCTTGAAGGGGCGAAGCCACGGGAGAATGTACTAATGAAGGAAAAATTCTCTCTTGCTGCTTAGGTGGGGGTGGCATCGATGGAGGCCTCTTGGTAACATTTTTCTCTAAGCTGCAGAGAACCCATCGCCTTCTTCCCCAGTGTTGCCTTTCCAGGTTGGAGCCTCAGTCTATCTCATGTAAGCAAAGCACTCTATATAAAAATTCTTACTTGTGAAGGAGCTAAGTGGCTATTCAATTTAAATAAGAGTCTACTTTACAAAAGGATTCGCTTCAGGATTGCTTAAGCTAGCGCATTTCTCTTCTGTGTTTAAAATAAATCCATTTATTTTTAAAAGATTTAATCACATTGCACCCACATCTATTGAATGAAATAAATTATCCCTACATTTGAAAGCTTCCTGAAAGTTGATTTGGGGGGAGGAACATGAGCACAGAGAGGAAATACTCACAGAATGTTAGGGCTGTAAAAGAACCTGGAGCTCACAGAGTCTAATCCAGGGGTGGCGGATGCAGGCAGCTGGGCCATCACTTCTCATCGCTGACAGCTGGGCCGCCTGCCCTGCCCTGCTGCCTGCAGACAGCCTCACGTGGCCACAGGCATAGTCTATATCTGTCCCTCTAGGAGGTTGCTACCAACAGACCTGCAGCAGTGGTGAGAGGAAATCAGCCCTCCCTGTTTTTATAACAGGTAAGGTGCCTGTTGGATTATCTGCCAATTCAGCCCTCACCTCACTGTCACTATTCTGAAATTCATCGGGGCCCCCTATCCATGGTTGATTGGTCTAGGGTGGGCACCTGACCTAATCTGAGGGCAACCCTTCCCAAGTTTCTCCCATTTAAGAGACTGAAAGCATGTCAATGAGTTTCTGGTGGCTGAAGCTATAAGACAGAAAACTCAGGAGTGGCCTGGACTGCTGTATCATCAGTGTAGATCTGAAGCCAGAGGACAGAGCTGCTGCTCTGAGCAGAGCGGAGAGGACTGGCACTGGGTGCCTTATTCCAATGGAGTCTGGTGCACAGGCCAAACCCTGTCAGTGGCTCAGCTCTCCCCAGATTCCACACACCTAGAAACCATCCAGTAAAGTAGCTTTTTGCAGAATGAGTGCGACTTGGCTTCTCTCACTTGCAAACCCAGAGTCATACCTAAAATAGAGGCCCAGCTTCAGGGACAGGCACACTGTGCCCTCACCAATGGCCCCGTATTAGAAGGACACTGTGCTTGGTTTAACGCTCTGCTGTCGTCCTCTCAAAATTCTTAATCATTTTTGAATAAGAGGCCTTATACTTTCATCTTGTATTGGGCTCCCTAATTAGGTGGTCAGTCCTGCAAATATACCTTCATTTTTTAAAAGGGGGTAATTGGAACTGAGATGAAGTCAGTAAGTCATTTAAAGTCCCAGAGCTGGGTACAGAATCCATCCTCAGTCTGGTGGAGTCCAGGTCGGGACTGAGAAATCGGCATAAACAGGTGAAAGGGGGATGGGGGTAGGGGAGAGAAGAATCATCTTGTTTCTGTTTCTTCTTCCATGACACAGAAGCTCTCTAACCCCAAACCTTAATGGCCATTGTTTTGCTTCTCAGTTTTCATAAAAATAAACAGAAGAAAGGGTAGGAAGGAAAAGGCTGGCTGGTGTCACAGGCCAATTGTTCTGAGAGAAGGAAACATTTGCCACGTTGCCAAAGCCGACCTCATTTCCCAACTTCCCAAAGACCCAATTTCCCCAGCTGCTTTGTTGACATAGCAACAGTGAATTCTGAAAGGATTGTTATAATATTAATATGTATTTCATGGTGGGTTTGCCCTGTGTTCTTCCCTAACCTTCTGATCCAGGTCTGAAAAGAGATGCTTTTGGCTTCTGGCCACAGAAAATAAGAAACTCAAGGCCCAATTCTCTGAGTGGGATAAGTTAGGAGCAGGTGCCTCATTGGCACGTTCTGACAACTGGGTGGAGACCCCCCCTCCCCCGCTCCTCCTCTAGGCTCCCCAGCCTTCCCCAGAGTGAAGGGGCTGACTACGTGGATGTTTTAAGTAATAGCTGCACCTGGGGATACATTTCCATCTTCCTACTACTCAGGGTGTTAAATGTAGCACCTGTGAGCTATTGTGTAGAAAATCAATTACACCTTGGGCCCAGTGATAAGAATTCATCCCTGAGCTCAATTTTTAAAAGGCTTCAAAAGGCCTCCCACCTCTTTCCCTTTTTCCAATGCAAATGAGCAACACTCAGGAAATTTGCATGCCAAATTCCAGCATGGGTTTCCAGCGAGTAAATGGTCATATTTATTAGTAATAGTGGTAGTAGATGAGTAAGAGGTATTTAATAAATGCATGTTGAATGTGTTTGCATTTCTATAGCATTGAGTTTGCAAAGCTTTTTTCCCCCTATACCTCATTTATTTGATTCTTAAACAAGTAAACAAACAAACCAAAAGCCCTGTGATGAGGACAAAGGGAAATTATTATCCTCATTCTACTTTATTTTTATTTTATTTTTTTGAGACAGAGTCTTGCTCTGTTGCCCAGGTTAGGGCGCTGTGGCATCAGCCTAGCTCACAGCAACCTCAAACTCCTGGGCTCAAGCATTCCTCCTGCTTCAGCCTCCTGAGTAGCTGGGATTATAGGCGCACACCACCACGCCCAGCTAATTTTTTCTATTTTCAGTAAGGACAGGGTCTTGCTCTTGCTGAGGCTGGTCTCAAACTCCTGACCTTAAGTGATCCTCCTGCCTCGGCCTCCCAGAGTGCTAGGATTATAGGTGTGAGCCACCATGCCTGGCCTTCTGTGGAGTTTTGAGAATTATTTTTATATTCTAAATACTAAGATATTATATATCCTTTATAAGATATGTCATTTGCAATATTTTCTCCCACTCTAGCTTATTTTTTCATCTTCTTAATAGGGTCTTATAGAGAGCAAAATTTTAAATTTTGAGTATGTCCAACTTATCAGTTTTTCATTTTAGAGGTCATGTTTTTTGGTGTCAAGTGTAAGAACTCCTTGCCTAGCCCTCAATCCAAAAGATTTTCTCCTGTTAGTTTCTAAAACTTTTATAGTTTTCCAGTTTACATTTAAGTCTGTGATCCATTTTGAGTTAATTTTTGTTTAAGGAGTGAGACTAAGGTTGAGGTTGTTTTTATTTTTTGGCGTATGGATGTGCAATTGCTCTAGCAGCACGTGTTGAAAAGCTCTCTTTCTTCTGTTGAATTTGCACCTTTGTCAAAATTCAGTTGGGCATATTTGCGTGGTTCTATTTCTGAGTACTCTGTTCTGTCTTGTTTAATTTTTAACAACTCTTTGAGATAGCTACTATTGTCTTCACTTCACAGATGAGTAAACTGAGGCACAGAGAGTAGAAGAAAGGTTTTTATCACTCAGTGGTTGCTACTATAAGAGGCAAGCAATGAACACTAGCAACCACTTCTGCTTACAACAAGAAAAAGTTGTATTAAATGTGGGTTCGGTTATGTTAAAATTCATTCCATAAAAAGTCAAACCAGAAGAAGGATCTACGCTTCCTTTAGAGACATCTTCATGTGGCTCATCAGGAAAGTGTCAAGAAAAAAAATAACTAGACTTTGATACAATAAAGTGACTGCAAACTGGATTTATCATTCTGTTAGGCTCAATAAAGATCACTCTGTTGCTCTAACAACCTAATGAGAACCGCTACTTGTTAAATAAACTAACCATCAGGTGAAGAAAAACACTGTCAATAGGGAGCCCTTTACCTGTTGACAGCTGTGATGTAAAACTGGCAGCACATCATAATTACTTAAGAGGTTTTTTTTTTTTTTTTAAATGCAGATTCCTGAACCACATACTATAGCCACTCAAGCAGAATATCCAGGCTGGAGCTTATTTTGTTTATATTTATTCATTTAACTTTTGTGGGGAGATGGGAGGGGTTAAAATTCTCCAGGGAATTTTGATACATCTGGACACTGAATGGACAAGAGGACTGAAAGAAGTTTTTGAAAATGTGGCAGGCTGTGCCTGGTGGCTCATGCCTGTAATCATAGCACTCTGGGAGGCCGAGGCAGGAGGGTCCCTTGAGGCCAGGAGTTCGAGACCAGCCTGAGCAAGAGCGAGACCCTGTCTCTACAAAAACATAGAAAACTTAGCTGGGTGTCCCTGGCACACGCTTGTCGTTCCATCTACTTGGGCGGCTGAGGTGGGAGGATCTCTGGAGCCTGGCAGCTCAAGGCTGCAGTGCGCTGTGAGAGAATCCGTCTCCCAGCCGCGGGGATGACTCCGGGTGTG
Organism: Lepilemur septentrionalis; assembly: GCA_963573855.1. Taxonomy (NCBI): domain Eukaryota; kingdom Metazoa; phylum Chordata; class Mammalia; order Primates; family Lepilemuridae; genus Lepilemur; species Lepilemur septentrionalis. The sequence goes on from CAUYMX010081428.1 coordinate 14,711, forward strand.
CCGCCTTCCTGGCTACAGAGGGCTGCCCGACCACTGCGGCGGCGCAGCAACACTCTCCCACGGAGCCCTGCCTCCTGCCCACCGTCTCAGCTTGAGGTTGTAGGAAAACATTACCACAGCTGCATGTGATGTTTCAGACAGAGGTAAGGGAAGCTTGTTGGCACACTGGGACCCCTTTTAAGATAAGTCTCTCTTCTTGCTGCCAGCTTCCCAGAATGACTAGTCTCTTGGTAAATATGGGCACTGTGTGTCTGGTCACTCTATTTCTGAATTGTCCTAAAATCTCTTAGAAAGGGCCTGATCTCCTTGATATAAGACCCCCCCTACGTTTCCCCTGGAGGAATCCCCCGGGAGAAGTCTATGCAGATCCAAATCATACCTAAAGGGCCACCTGGGAAGGCAGGAGAAAGGGACCGAGATGAGAGGGGCCATTCAGTAGCCACAGCAAGGGGCTCAACCATGACGGTGATGGACGGGCGCCACCGAGAGTGGCACCCAGTGACAAAAAGTGTTCCTGTGTGTAGGGGAATTATCCATGACATTTTGTTTGTTCTTTCTGCTCTTACAATTTAACTTAATTCTGTTACATTATCTTTATGTTGCATTATGTTTATACTATTTGGAGATGTAGATGGGGGTTAAGTAAATAGTTAACTATGGTAACTGATATGGAGGCAGCCATGGTTTGCTTGCATTCACCTCACTCCTTCGTCCATTCATCCACCAAAAATACATTTTTAAAGTATCTACTGCATGCCAGACACTGTACTAGGCACAGGGATACAGAAAGAAGAGGCTCTGTCCTTGAATTCGTAGAGTGGGGGAGACTAACAAACAAGTGGGCCCTGACTGTCTGACAGAACAAAGCCTCGCACGATTGTGCCCTGGTAGCTAGGAGGGCTCGGAGGAGGCACTGCTCTCACACATCCCCACAGCATGGAAAGGCCACCCGTGGGGCTGTATTGTCTTAGATTAAGAGAGCCTTCTTAAGAAGTCCTCTGTTAAAAAGGATGTCTTACCTTGGGTTCTCCCAAAAAGGAGAGTCTGAGACAAGGAGGTGTGTGCAGGCAGTTTACTTAGATAAGTGACCCCAGGGACTGGGAGGAAGGGAAAGGCCACTTGGGGGCACATTACATTTCTCACTGTGGGCCACTGGGATCAGCCCCCCAGGGCGACTTTCTGAGGAGCCACTGAGAGAGACGTGGGAGAGGGCCAGTTTTACCCATTGGCTCTTCTATCCCTTGGTCAGTTTGCTCTGAGAGCTTGACTCTCACATTCCCAGGTTGCTATATGCACAGCCCTGCAGACTCAGAGAGGCCTCGGGGCAGGCTGCAGTAGAAGGGAAGGGCAGCTGAGGGAAGGTGCTGTCCGCACGGGAGGCTCCCACAGTCACAGTGGGAGCTGACAGCGGCCCGAGTCAATGCAAGAAAGGGCATCAGAGGGGTGTGGCACAAAGGAAATGTTATCTGAGGGAGTATACGTCACTCTTACATGAGACTAGTGCCAATCACTGAATATGTGTATTCAATTTTGAGCAAGCATCTATCGAGCTTTCTGCTCTAGTCCCAGGTTGCTTGTTCAGGTCCTCCTAGGGAAATGGGCCAAAGGACAGGCAAATTCTGACAAGTCAGTGAGAGAAGAACAGCGTGGGGGCAGTGAGTGGAGAGGAAGACCCGGGAAGCAGACTCGATCACCAGCTGCCTGAGGAGAGCACTAAAGAATCCTGAGAGGGCCTCTGTGGAAAGGAGGAGAAAAATGCCCATGGCAAAGCTCTCCAACGTTAGAGGAGCCCCTGGAGGAGGAGCTCAGAGGAAGATGCTTAAAGACAAGAGGACATTAGGGGTTTCAAGGAAAGGAAGGCTAAGAAGTTTTTGAGAAGTCTGAGAAGCCTGCATCCTTAGCATATGTTCTGAACTAATGCCACGTTGCAAACACAGGCCATTACGCATGCTTGAAACATAAGACCCGTTGCCCCAGAAGGCGAGGCCAGTTTCTGTGAAGATTGGTCACGATGAATAGCCTTCTCATTGCTCCACCAAACTTGGGTTTCATTGGAATTGAGTTACGCTGTTGCTGCTTTGAACATACAATACTTCTCAGCTGGGAGCTAAGACACCACCTCTGTGTCCGTAACTCTGCACTGTAATAGAATAACTGTCAGAATCACTAGGCATCAATTCTGACTCCTCTTTCCTTATTGGTGTTGGAAAATACCTTAGATGTGTTTAAACCTAAATGCCTGTGTTTTATTCCAGAAGGCCCAGTGTAGCAATGTGGGCTCCAGATACCACACTTGGTTTATTTTATGGATGTGCAAACCTACAGTTATAAAGACCCACGTGCATGGGCTGCAATTCCCAAACAGGGAGAGGATAAAATAGAGAAAATGATCCACAAATAAACAGACTTTCAAATCTCCAAAGCCATAAAAATGTATTAATTAAAGCTACCATTTCTTGCATGCTTACGTGTCCAGGCCCCGTGCAAGACGAAGGTATCTCACTTAAGCCTTACAACAAGTAGGAGCTATGTTCCCCAGTTTATAATCAAGGAAACTTGATCAAGTAACACGTCCAAGATCACCCAGTTTGAATCAAGGACGAGAGCCAGGACTCATAATTGGCTCTGATTCTGAAGCCCAGGCTTTGCATATTGAGTTGGGAAAAATATTTAGGGAATAAAAACATCCCCCATGAAAACACCTTCTGTCCAAAAGGATGAGCTGAGACATTTCTAACAGTGTTATAACGGCTCTGGGTTCTTGGTTTCATGAGCAGAGATATTCCCCCTTCTCCTCATTGACTTCTCTTCTGCAAAACCAGGCCACCCAACTACTCCACCCTCCAACCACTGCCAGTTATTCCTACGCACACCTGCTAATTACGTTATTCACGCCCTTTTGGAGACAGAGGGAGTGGTGGGGGCAGTCAGCCATAAGACATCTTCCTTCCACGAATATTCCTCTCTGGGGCTGAAGACTTGGGCTACCCAGAGCTGGGAACATAGCAATGTCTCTGAGTCAAGAGACTTTTTCCTCCTTTTGGACTCGGAAGGATGTTGGATTGCATCCTGTGGTGCTCAAAGAACGACTGGGTAGATTAGGTCGTCAGTTTTGACTCTCCTCTACGGTTAGGGTATGGAATGATTGATTCGCCTCTCTTTATTATGGAGATTTCTCCTTTCACTCACGTGGATGCCCAGTGAACCCTTCTGAGGCCACTTGCCAAGTAAAATAAGGCACTTAAAACAACTGAATGAACAACCTCCCTCTTTTAAAAATTTTAATCGATTCTTTCATTTTGCCGTTGCTCTTGGTGGGTGACTTTAGCATTTTAAATGCACACCTTCTCTCTGTTACCTGCACAGGGTGGATTTTCACCTCTTCTTGTGGAGTACAATCAATATGCTGTTATTCTCTGTCATTTGGATGTTACTTTGTGCAAACAGTAGTTAAAAAAAATAACATCAGGAGCTCTGCTGTCTACACAAATCAACAACAATGAGAAACAAGAAGTGGATTACTACCAAACGAAATCCTTTTTGTTCTAAATTGTAATCAACTATATTGGATGCGAGGTTTGTCCATTTTAAAAATTTAATAACGGGTTTTGGTTCTCTTGGTTCTATAAAAAGGGCATTTATAAATATTAATATGGAATACCAGGGAAAGAACAATACATAACAATAATGAGAATCACAAAATCCCATCACATTTGACACTGTCATATCACCAGCTTAAGGATTAGCAGGTTAACCTCAGAGTTAAAAATATTGCTTTATGATTAAAAAAAAAAATCTCAAAATAAAAAAAGCTCCTTGTTGCATTACATATTCTTTGTGGCTTCCTTATTTTTTCTTCAGGTTATGGGATCACTGCTTTGATTAACATTTTGGGGGAGAGTAGGCTCAGAGGAAGGTGGTGCATTGACTTATCTGCATCTTTCTGGTCCAAGTCGTGCTGAGCTTGGCTTTTGTCTAATCCTAACCCTGACACTGCTTGAGTCAAAGGCCTGGCAACTAATACCCCCATTCTAGCTGGGTTTTTTTTTTATTCATCTGAAGCTCTATTTTAAATGATAGTTACCCAAGGTGTCAGTTTTCACCAGTTTTTCTAAATACATCTAGTGAAAATGCAGCAATTTCATAGAAAAATCCAAGCTATTGAGATCTAATCACTACTTAAGCTGTGGCTTTATTCAAATCTGGATCACCAATAGGGCTTAAGATGTAAATGAAGTGCAGAGAGAAATAAAGCAAGAAAATCTCCAATGGCCTTTCTCTCTGCTATTTGATGCCGGGGCCCTTATCAGTCTATTAATGCAGCTAAACTTGAGCGGCAGCATCAGTGTAACGGCACCCCTAGCTGCTGTCCCCCTCCGGTCTCAGCCAAACAAAACACACTCTCAGGAGCCTTAATAGGAAACGGAAAAAAAGTCAAAATAGACAGGCTTTGCCAAATAAATCCCGAAGATCCATTCTAATTTCCACCAAGGATCTTTTAAGTCGTCCTGGATGCTCTTTATGATATGTTGATCCACACTTAGTTTCATTAAAACTTTGTGACTTGGTATTTTTCAACCTGATAGCTTCACTAAACTAGTTCTCAAAGTGTTCGCTAAGCCGCTATGCATAAAACTACTTTGCTGTCATGGTGGCTTCTAATATCACCTAAGCGCAGGCAGCGGCAGTTCTGGAAATGAACCTGATCTACATGCATTCCATCTGAGCTTGGGAATTACTTTGCTTTTGCTTTTACTGGATGTCTTATGAGGAAGAGGTGCTGTCCTCCGCAGCCCTCACCTAAGCCCTCCTGAAACTGAATGCTGAATTATCTACCATCCCGTATTTGTTCTGGAAGCAATCTACACAGAACACGACTTTTATCTGCTAAGGTTTCCAACTGGGATTAACAGATGCTAAAACATTTCGGGAGGAGGGAGGGGCCTGCAGAAGAGAAAAGAATGAAAATTAAGGTCTCTTCCAACAATGGCATGGCAAATACAGAGGAGATTCAGACTAAGCTTAAAAAGCAAGAGGTTTCTCAGAGGGGCACATGAGGAACCTAGCTTTACTGACATGAATTTTAAAATGGTAAAAGGAAAAATACTACACACACTCAGGGCTCTTGGCTACTCTGAAAATTACTTCTGAGCTGGCCGGGTCTCTCTTAGTGATTAGTTCCTCCTCAGCTTCCCCTACCCTGAGATCTGACAGAAGCCTTTATTTCCTTATCAATTGCTGTGGTCAGTATACATTACTGCAGTCAACAGAACTATTGGCAAAGGGTTTCAAAAAAGGTGGAGATCATTTTTCTAGGGGAAAAGGCGATTAAACATAAAATAAATAAATCGGCAAGGCTGAATAATAGATTCCTAAGCCCAGCTGAGTCTGCAGTTGTCATGTTTACAGGTAACATGGTATCCCCAAAAGTTCTCCCCAACATAACAGGTGGGCAACCTTGCTCTGCTGGGGTGCAGAGTAGGAAGCCAGCCCTCACGTTAGCTGAACTTGCTTCCCTCCATAAGCTTTGTTTCAGGGTGTGGGGACTATAGGCTAAGATTTAACACAGGTCTGCTTTTCCATTTATAAACTCTCAGGCTTTGCCATCAAATCAACCTGGGTTGGAAACCTGACTCTACTGGCCACTGGCTGTGTGACCTGGGGTAACTTCTCTGAGTCTCAATTTCTTGATCTATAAAATGGAGAGGATAACAACACCTTTCTGGTAGAGTAGATTAGCTGAGATAATTTATGTGAAGCACCAGCCTGGTGCCGGGCATATGCCTGATGCTTAATATATGACGGTTAATACAGTGATACTTAATAGTGTTGTACCATGACTCTGCCAGCACTGAGAACTGGGCTGAGCGTGACTCTTCACTGGGTCTGGTGAACAACAGCAGCAAAAAAACATGCCCTGAAGCTTAAACCTCCATCTTTGTTCGTGTTGCCACTGTAACCAAACCACTCCTGGAGTCCCCCCGTTACTTTGGAATCAAGGATATTTAATTCTACAACTCACTGCCCATCATCAGATTGCATGTTGTAGTAGAATGATATAACACCCATGGGTAGGCTTGAGTTCCCAAGAATATAGGGAAAAAGTGAAAAGCCTCTAGGAGAATTCTAGAATAGCACAGTGGGCTCTCCTAGGGCTGTGACTCAGCCTGTCTTGCCCTCCCGACTCATTCCAAGGCACACTCCAAGATGGCTGCTGGTGCTCTGCTCCCAGCCCAGCAGGCCAGCAGTTATGGAGCTTGGTCCATTCTGTTTTTCTCATTGAGAACATATAACTTTTGAGAACCTGGTTCATAAAAGCGAGGCCCAGGAGGAATCAGCTCCAGGGCATGCTTCCTGTAATCTGGAAAAATCTGGGTTCGAGGTATGGCTTCAGGTTTCCAGAGCAGTGTGCTGGTCACCTTTACTGATGCAGGACTAATGGGTTAGTCACCTCCTTGTTGATGGCCTGGGGTGCTGGGAGAGGTCTCTTACAAAGAGGAGTGGGTAGAAAGGGCTCTGAGCAAAGGGATCGGGGACCCTGCCCTCCATCTGCCACACAGTCACTGACTCACCTCTCAGAACCCCAGTGGCCACATCTTTAAAATGAGGTAGTTGACCCTTTAAACAGGGATTATCTCTGAAGGATGAGATTATAGGAAGAACTTTCACTCCCCACTTTAAACACCTCTACTTATTTAAAAAAATTTTTTTAACATCATACTTGTGTTACTTTTGTAATATAAGCTTCTCATCGAAAAGGAAACTAAGGGGCTAGGACTAGATCTCCTTTAAAATCCAGAGGAGATGGTGGGTAAGGATTGCATAGGTGGCCATGTAAAGACGCAATCTGGGACAGCTGAAGAAGAAGTCTCTGAGCTCTTGTCATGACTAAGACAAGATAGGATCCAGAATATTAGCACCAAAGCAATCAGATGAAATTGGGCCTATTAAACCCACATTGCACTGAGACCTACTCCTCACAGTTGGATAATCATATGATCAACTAGGCTCCCTCCCCTAAATCTGCTGGTCCTTTGGAACATTTCCTGGCACCATGAAATGGGACCCTTTGGGGAAGGGGAGCAATGGGGCTGGCAGCTGCCCTGCAGTCTCCCTTAGCTTGGAGGATGGCCTCTATTGCTCAGGCAAGGGGCACAGGCTGGCCCCTCAAGGCAAATGCTTGCTGGACTTGGCAGAGTGGCCCTGCCTCCCAGCAGCTTGAGTCTATACTCAGAGGTCATAGGTCTAATACGCTGTGACCAGCTTTTCCTGGCCCAAGGTAACCTGGGCATTTGTGCCTTTCTCCCTTCTTCATGCTCATGTCCGTTCACCAAAAGGTCACCAAGTGGTTTGGATCAGTAGTTCCCAAACCTGGCTCTATATCAGAAGCACCTGCATAGTGAGTTAATAAAACAGATTCCTGAGCCCCAGCCCAGAAGGTCCTGGTCTGGGTGGGACCCAGAACTCTGCATTTATTCTAAAGCACGGCAGGTGTTTCTGATGCCACCAGGCCAGCCAGTACAGTGACATCCATTGTGACACATAACCAGATAATTTTTTTAGGGCTTCACAGGTGCACCAGTTCAGGCCTGAAAACAGTCACCCCTGGACAAACCTTCCAGACAGGTGAACCCAAATATTAATCCCCACCCACCAATGCACCGCACACAGGTGGGTGATTAGTGAGGGGAACGCCCGCGCCAAGGGTGTTTTGACAATACTGAGCGGCCTCTCCCCTACCCCGTTCACAATGCACCGCTTCCCCCTCTGTCTCCCCCCCACACACCAATGGCAAGTTAGCATGAAGATGGAACTAACCTCAGAAAACAAGAAAAGCACTGCATGAGGCATTCTTGGCTTCGGGAGAATGCAGTCCAATTTGCCACCAATATCAAGGCTTGCTTTTGATTATGTTGATGATAAAGACTGTAAACAAAACAGCCTTTCTCTACTAATTAATTCCCTTCGAAGAACTCTAAAGATCTTTAATTACACAGTTTGAAAAGCAGCGGTTACCCGATCGGGCTGATCGGCCTGTGCACTCTTCTCTCTGCCCACCTGAATGAAATATTTTCTTGTTTTCCTTGCTTCACACACCTAGGATGGACTCGCAGTAAATCCTGTCAGCTAAAGGCCTGACAAAAGTGCTCTGATGTCAGGTATAAAGAATGCCACCTACAGCTTAATGTCTGGAAAAAAAATTCTGAGGGCTGCAAACAATGAAGGTTTTTGTCTTCTTAATGCCCAGTATGCAATCGAGTGGAAATGCTACTTCCATCCGTAATCTACAAATGAAATTAAAGTTGTTGAAAGACACAGAGTAGACCAGAAGGCTTTGTTTCTTTGCAGAACAGGAAAAACTTAAACCACTAAATGTTTTGGCAGATTTACTAAATTTCCAATTAAATCATGAAATCTATTATTGCAGAGCTCTGAGAAGGCAGTGCCTCTCCCTTTCTTCTCTCTCTGCCTCCCCCTACCCGCCTGTGAACACATATGTAAGCTATGATATAAGCAAATCAAACTCCTAAGTCCCCCAACACATACATACCCTCATTCTGTTCCATCTGTGCAAAAACTGGGGTGCAGAGAGGAGCACACCACAAGCTTGAAGGTGAATGAGTCCAGCTCAGCAGTGATTTTAGGGAGAGCCTAGGCCAGCTTCTGGGAAAAAACCAACAATTTGCCTCCCCTCCGTGAGTGGAGGGTTCCAGGGCTCCCAGCAGGTCAAGGCAGCAGGCTGGAGCCATAAGGCATCAGAAGCTCCGCGTGGGGAGGGAGTCGGATCTGCTATACAAGAGCACCCTCTGCCAGTTGGCACAGAGGGCTGGCTGGAGAGGCCTGAGGCCCAGAGTGAGGGGAAAGGGCACAGGACCCCGCACACAAAGCTTGCGGGGCTGGGAGCCAGGCAGGAGAGAGATTCTATCTTCAAAACTAGACAGAACATTCACCTCTGGAACAATAGCTGGTGCAGGCAGGGGCGATGCTGATTTTCCAAGGGCTCTCCACGTTAATCCTCCCCACGAAATCCAGCCACTAGGAGCCTGAATGGTCCTCCAGACACCCATTCAGTGGAAAATGACGGGTGATTTTTGCCCTTGTCTCCCGAGATCTCCGGTGAGCACCGCTGCTCCGGCTGACATGTGTTTGTAAAGATAAAGCACCAGGCTACTTTGGGGGCCCTCCCAGGCTATTACAAAGAGCAAGTGGTGCCAACTCGGGCACTGCATGGCTTTTTCGAATTGAGCTGTTAATTTTTTTTTTATGTGCACCTCTTTCTGAAAAGGATTTGAAGCAACTTACAATAAAGGCAAACACAATAAAGTCATTCAGCTAAAATTAGAAAAGCAAAGCCATGGAAAGGAGGAAGAAGCAAGCATTAACTATGAAGAGTTACTGTGATTTAGCAACAGATTAGGTCCTGAGCTTCCTGGCAGCCAGGGCAAAAAAAGGATACCCAATTTGATAGTCCATACAACCCACTAGAAGGAAGCAGGACAATTCTCCAAGAGAGGTATGTTCCTTTTTTCTGGCATTAAGTTTCTTCTATGAGACTTTATATAGGGAACTCTGAAAACATACGGTGTATTTAACAATCTTTTTATATAGTAAGTGCATCTTTGGCGTTTGTCAAGGGCATACGTCAATCACAACTCAGAAATGGTAAATCTTAATGAGAGAAAACGAAGTGTGGGGTGGAGAGTAGCTACACAAATGTGATTCAAACTTTAGCTCTTGCCAGATGCAGTGGTGCACGCCTGTAGTCCCAGCTACTTGGGAGGCTGAGGCAGGAGGATTGCTTGAGCCCAGGAGTTTGAGATTGCTGTGAGCTAGGCTTACGCCATGGCACTCTAGCCCCGGCAACAGAGCCAGACTCTGTCTCAAAAAAAAAGAAAAAAAAAAAAAAGAAAAACAAAGTTATTTGCCTGTAATCCCAGCACTCAGGGAGGCGAGGCAGGAGGATCCCTTGAGGTCAGGAGTTCGAGACTCGCCTCAGCAAGAGCAAGACCCCATCTTTACTAAAAGCAGAAAGAAATTAGCTGGGCAACTAAAGTAGAAAAAATTAGCCGGGCATGGTGGCACACACCTGTAGTCCCAGCTACTCAGGAGTCTGAGGCTGGAGGATCACTTGAACCCAGGAGTTTGAGGCTGCCGTGCACTATGATCACATCTGTGAATAGCCACTGCACTCCAGCCTGGCCAACATAACAAGACTCATTTCTAAAAAATATAAAGTAAAATAAAATTTAACTCCTGGGTGTTTCATTCCTTCACTGATGCATCAGATATTTATTAAGTATCTACTAAATGTCAGGTTCTAGGTAAAGGGGATAGAACAATTAGGCAAAGTCCTACTCTAAGGGTGTGATCTAACTTGATGCTAAGAAAGAACTTAGCATCCTGGGAGACCTGGGTGGATAGCAGGCAAGCTTCCTGTGGCTTAGTTGCTGAGTAAGAGCACATGTAGCAGAGAGAGTGCTTTCAGATGTAAGCCTCAGAAATCTCACCTCAAACATCTTTAAACAATAAATGTGGTTTCACTGTTCGCTCCATCCTTAGGCTGATAGCAGGGTGGCTGCAGCAGTTCTGGGAGTCACAAAGAGACAGAACAACCTTCGGAGCAAGACAGGAGACCATTTCGTCCTATGGCTTTCTCTTGCGATGGAGGAAAACTTTTCTAGCCCTTGTGTCCACTCCCTACAGCACACTTCCGCTTTGTCTCATTGGCCATAATTGGCTCATATGCCACTTCTGATGCCATCCTGGCAAGGGGTTGGGATTACCCTTAGACCAATCAAGCCACCCTGGGGTCAGCTTCACTATAATACTTGGCCAGGTGGGGAAGGAGGATACTTGAACAAAGTTGGGCTTGTGTTGGGCAAGAAGAAGGGGGCAGGGCATGAATGAATGCTGGGTAGGCAGCTAACACTGCCCTTGAAATGCCAACTCCCTGGGATATGAAGATTGGTGTAGTTGAAGAGTCATCAACTGTTGGAATGTCTGTCTCCTTGGCTTCTCAGAAAAAGAACATCCTTACTATTTGCCTTATTTCTGGAATCAGAGTTACTATTTTCCATACCTTCTGCCAATTCTTCAGTTTAAGCCTTTACTTCTGCCGTACACATTTTTTTAAAATTCTCGTAACTGGTCTTCCTAACTCCAATTTTATCCAAATCTAGTCCATCTTCCACATTGTTAGTAAAAAAAATCATTTTAAAAAATAATTTTTATTTCAAAATATTAGGGGGTACACCTGTTCTTGTTACATGGATGAATTGTATCATGCTGAAGTCAGGGCTTTCAGTGTGCCCGTCACCAGAATAGTGTACATTGTACCCGACAGGTTAAGTTTTTATCCCTTTGCCCCTCCCACTGTCCCCCCTTCTTAGTTTCCAATGTCCTTTACACCACTTTATGACCATGTGTACCCCTTGTTTAGGTCCAACTTATAAGTGAGAACATGTGGTATTTGTTTTTCCATTGTTGAGATACTTCATTTAGGATAATGTTCTCCAATTCTATTCAAGTTGCTGCAAATGATATTATTTCATTCCTTTTTATGGCTGAGCAGTACTCCATGGCATGTGTGTGTGTGTGTGTGTGTGTATGTGTGTGTATACACACCATATTTTCTTTATCCAATCACCAGTTGATTGGCACTTAGGTTGATTCTACATCATTGCAATTATGAATTGTGCTGGAATAAATATTAGAGTAAAAGTGTCTTTTTGATATAATGATTTCTTTTTCTTTTGGTAAATACCTGGTAGTGGGATTGTTGGATTCAGTGGTAGGTCTATTTTTAGTTCTTTAGGGAATCTCCATACTGTTTTCCATACAGATTGTGCAATTTACCAACAGTATATAAGCATTCTTTTTCACTGCATCCACCCCAATATCCATTGCTTTTTGATTTTTCAGTAATGACCATTCTGAGAGAGGTAAGGAGGTATCTCATTATAGTTTTAATTTGCATTTCCCTGATGATTAGTGATGTTGAGCATTTTTTCATATGTCTATTGGCCATTTGTCTATCTT